>JACGAQ010000425.1:0-142987 GCA_014119065.1 Orius insidiosus | reverse complement strand
CAGGTGTTAAAAGACGAATCGGAAAAACTGGAATGACTAACTAAAAAGGAAAAGTTTCTTTCAGGCGATAAAAATCAAAGTTTTTCTTCTTTTCATTTTGTTTTTCCCTTTAAAACCGGATTTCTTATATACAAAATGTAAATAACTTGTGATATCGGAAGTTCATTTTCGAGCTTAGCATTTTCTTTTTGTTCTATTAGACTTTTTTATTTGTTTATCAACTATTTCGAAACTTCCCTACGTGGAAAATGGTCGGAAACGGCGGAGTCGATTGGGGAAGTGTCGTCCGCCCGGTTTTGGCTTCTTCCTACGCTTCCTTCAACAAACATGACCTCAACGAATTGGCAAAAGCCATTATCAAAAGGTAATTTATTATTTTATCACCTAAAAGTCATTTTCGAAACCCAAAATTTTTGCCAAAATTTTATGTTGCATAATTTAATGCAAGTCTAACTTCGTAGTTGCATTTATCCTCTGCCAGCTTCGATCCCCTCCCCTGTCCTGTCTAATCTTGATTTTTCTTGTAATTTATTTTTTTTTTTTTACAGCGAACATGAATTATTAAATCATGAAGACAAATATGAGACGTTTTATGCGACGTTTACAGCCCTTGCGGCTGATTATATCAGCTCGAATGTTTCATCTCGTAAGTCCCCATATAATAAGGTTTTCGATCTAAATTTTGTGTTTTTTTAGTCTCAAAAGGGCAGATGGGGACGGTGTGTCAGGCGTGTAAAGTTTTACTGCGATACGTCCTGTTGAACTTGAAGAAACAAGGGGAGTCTGAAGAAGCGTCGGCGATTTCGCAGTCGGCCAATAATCTGCCGGTTAAGCAGCTTCTTTCGCCGATCAAAGCGATGTGTACTGCTACGTCTACGCTTTCTCGAACTGATCAAGTCGCTCTTGTTTCCATCATGAAGAACGCTAAACTTCCTCCTCATGTTAAAACTACTTTAAACTTTTCTTCAGGTTTGCATTTTTTATTTCATTTTGGTGCCAGAATTCAGTTGTGGCAGTCAATAGACTTGGGATTCCCTTACTTTTAGCAAGCGTTGGACCCCTTTTTCCTTATTCAGTTTGATCTCAGTAAAAATCGGTTTTCTCTTCTAAAAACCAAGAAAAGTTCCTAAAAATCTTCTTAAAATGTTGTTTATCCTTACCCCTTCAAAAAACCAAGGAAAACTCCTTAAAATGTTGTTTATCCTTCAAAAAACAAGGAAAACTCCTTAAAATGTTGTTTATCCTTCAAAAAACCAAGGAAAACGGAAAACTCCTTAAAATGTTGTTTATCCTTCAAAAACCAAGGAAAACTCCTTAAAATGTTGTTTATCCTTCAAAAAAACAAGGAAAACTCCTTAAAATGTTGTTTACTTAAAAAACCCAGGAAAACTCCTTAAAATGTTGTTTATCCTTCAAAAAACCAAGGAAAACTCCTTCAAATGTTGTTTATCCTTCAAAAAACAAGGAAAACTCCTTAAAATGTTGTTTATCCTTCAAAAAACCAAGGAAAACTCCTTAAATGTTGTTTATCTTCAAAAAACCAAGGAAAACTCCTTAAAATGTTGTTTATCCTTCAAAAAACCAAGGAAAAACTCCTTAAAATTGTTATCCTTCAAAAAACCAAGGAAAACTCCTTAAAATGTTGTTTATCCTTCAAAAAACCAAGGAAAACTCCTTAAAATGTTGTTATCCTTCAAAAAACCAAGGAAAACTCCTTAAAATGTTGTTTATCCTTCAAAAAACCAAGGAAAACTCCTTAAAATGTTGTTTATCCTTCAAAAAACCAAGGAAAACTCCTTAAAATGTTGTTTATCCTTAAAAAAATCCAAGGAAAACTCCTTAAAATGTTGTTTATCCTTCAAAAAACCAAGGAAAACTTAAAATGTTGTTTATCCTTCAAAAAACCAAGGAAAACTCCTTAAAATGTTGTTTATCCTTCAAAAAACCAAGGAAAACTCCTTAAAATGTTGTTTATCCTTCAAAAAACCAAGGAAAACTCCTTAAAATGTTGTTTATCCTTCAAAAAACCAAGGAAAACTCCTTAAATGTTGTTTATCCTTAAAAAAAAAAAAAAAAAAAAAAAAAACAAGGAAAACTCCTT
Organism: Orius insidiosus; assembly: GCA_014119065.1. Classification (NCBI taxonomy): domain Eukaryota; kingdom Metazoa; phylum Arthropoda; class Insecta; order Hemiptera; family Anthocoridae; genus Orius; species Orius insidiosus. Next base: position 140,886 of record JACGAQ010000425.1, on the reverse strand, counting down.
AAAATGTTGTTTATCCTTCAAAAAAACAAGGAAAACTCCTTAAAATGTTGTTTATCCTTCAAAAAAACAAAGAAAACTCCTTAAAATGTTGTTTATCCTTCAAAAAAAACAAGAAAAACTCCTTAAAATGTTGTTTATCCTTCAAAAAACCAAGAAAACTCCTTAAAATGTTGTTTATCCTTCAAAAAACCAAGGAAAACTCCTTAAAAATGAGGATTTCTGGTAAAAATACTTACCATTTTAATTTTGTTTTCTCTCTACAGAAGAGAATCAAACTACAGACGAGAAAAGTGAAAAAGATGGAAAAACAAGAACAAGGGCTGATCTTTCCAGTCAGATCATGGAGCAGCTAACGTCTCCTCTTCTTGATTGCAATTTATCCAAAAAGTCCAGCGGAACAGAGACTGAATCCAAATCTGCTGAAGGAACTCCAGAAAAACAACATGAACTCGAGGTGATTAATTCTAGTAGTGAATGGATTAAAATTAATGTTTTTTAGACTCTATTCATCCAAAGAAACATAGCGAACCTTCAATCTATCAGTGCAGCAGATGTATTTATCGATACGTGCCTTCAGATGCCTCATCTAGTCAGATATATTAACAAATATCAGACGGCAGTTTTGAAAAAAGGTTTTAGCTTACCTTCTACAGTTGCTGAAGCACAGTTAATAAGGCATAGGTAAATAGTTTTTGCTTGATAGCAGATTTATTTTTTTTACAGTTTACAAGCAGTCGCTAGTGATCTAAGCGTCGTCTGGAGCGTTCTTTCTCTTCCTGTTTTGGAACCTTTGACTACACCAAGACTTGAAAAATTAACCACAATTGTGATGACATGTTTGTATACTGCTCTGTCGACTGCTACGGCATCAAGCATACTTGGAATATCATGTGCAGTCTCACCTAAAACTGCGCCTTTATCCCAATCGGGTTCCGGGAACAAAAGTAGTGAAGAAGACAGCAATGCAGACGCTTTGGCCACGACTATTGTTGAAAAATCTTTAGAAATATTCAACCATATTTCTTCAGTTATCAAAAGTTCATCAAGGGCTGGAGGAAACGTATGTTTCGCTTATTTCTGTTTAAAAATTTATAACGTTTTGTTTTCAGTATGTACAAAATTTGACTTTGATGGGCGCATGGCTTTAGTTTCGGTCTGCAAGGTCAGTTGACTGCTTCAAGCCAGATTCCGTCAGATAAACCTGGGAAAGAGGAAAAAGGCAAATCACCGAGCAAATCTCGTGATGGATCTTCAAGAATTAATTTAATGAAAGTGTAAGTTATGGTGCTACTAGACAGTGTTGGGCGTAATCGTAACCGCAATACGATTACGATTGTAATGCAAGTTTCTTAATTATGATTACTATTAATCGCATTCGTATTTTTTTCTGCGATTACGATTGTAATCACATTTTTTTACGATTACAACCGTAATCTTTTTTTTCTGCGATTACAATCGTAATGTATTTTTTTCTGCGATTACCATTATAATGCATTTTTTTCTGCGATTACCATTGTAATCATATTTTTTTTCTGCGATAATCGCATTTTTTTTCAGCGATTACGGGCGTAATCGTATTTTCGTTAGCGTTTACGGCTCGTATATGACATACTGAGTCTGTAAAAATGTCATATACGAGCCGTAAACGCTCTAACGAAAATACGATTACGCCCGTAATCGCTAGAAAAAAATTGCGATTACAATCGTACAAAATACGATTATAATGGTAATCGAAAAAAAATACAATTACGATTGTAATCGTTAAAAAAATGCGATTACGTAATCGCAGAAAATAAAATAGAAATAAGGTAAAAAGTAGGAAGCAATTGGGTGGCGTCATTTATATTGTTGTGCAGAGCAATGAATGATGCTTTCATTGTGCAGAGCACCTGTATTGTTGATATCATCGTTGAGCAGAGCAATGATGACGTCAGCACTAATGGGTAGAAATTCGATGGCATCGATGACATTGTTGTGCAGAGCTGCAACAACGGATGTGCATGATGCAATATAACTTTAATTTTTATTTTGTCCTAGTTTTTATTATTTTTTCATGTTTGTTCAGGCAACAAGGTTTTGGAGTTCTGTCTGTTGCTTTGGCTTCACATGCGCTTCGTCTCATGGGAGTCTATTGGAGACGTCCATATGAAACATATTCGCCTCGGAACATGTCCGAAACAGCGGAATTGAGTATAACCGGACAGTCAACCGCATTACAGCGAGCAATCACAGTTTTGAACGCTGTCCCATTAAACCAGTCGCTTTTCTATCTGGCAACCGTAAGCTACAGAAAAGCTTGCACGTTAAAACGTATCCAAAAACACCCTCCTGAAGGCGACAACTTCAGCTCTTCAGATTCAACGACTTATTATGACGATGATGAAATGAGCTGTTCCGATGAAAGTTCACCAGATGTTGGCAAGTTTACTGATTGGCATATTTTTCGTTTTAATTGATTGAATTTAGATGATGATAGCGAGCCTTTATTAGGCCTTTGGTTTGAAGAAACAATATCTGTTCCTGAATGTGACAACTCTTCTAATACTCAGTCACAAGATACACCTGATACTTTGCCCAAAAACGGTCACGAATCTTCGTCAATCGTTCCTGAAAAAGGAGAACCTAATGGGGTAGAATACTTTGCAATAATTTTTTGTAATAATCGTTCTTTCAGTTTATTGCTTTGGCAACCCAAATATTTTACACAATGAATAAATATATGGTGACCAGCGAAGCTGAGTATATGACTAAATACGTTGAATCTGGTTTAACCGAGCTGCAAATGATTATGTTGGCAGCCATTATTCGAGATTTGGATAGAGAGACAGCAAGAACTGATACTGGGACAATTTCGGTCTATTTCGGGCCGACTTTGGGCCAACTCTATACGGAATTTTCACAATCTTTGACCCGTTATACGCATAATTTACTTGCCAGGGGTCTTCTCTCTTCTTCGTTGCAGTCGACGTTGTTAGTCCATCTGGGAGTGAGCCCTATTTCTGGAACGGACAGCACAACTTGGCCTCTTCAGGTATATCCTCGAACTTTGGCTGTTCTTGCTCAGGTCTTGCTATTAAAACAACAATCGGAAAAAGAAGCTTCATGCATCAGCATATGGCAAAGACTAATCAACACTTTAGTCGACAACATCTGTGCCAATCCTACGACAACTTTGGACACCGAAAATGAAGACTTAAACGTTGAACATGCGCAGCTTGTCCTATTTTTATTCCACTCTTTAAATTTGATGCAGAAGAAATCTGTCTTATTAATGTGCGCCAATGGTGTTACTCAAGTGGCAGAAAAAGTTCGCGGTGTCATGAGAGAGTCCCAAATACTCCATTTGTCACGATTGCTTCTTTTGCTTGATTATCTTGTCAAACATCTGTATGATGCTCCATCCACATTGCTAGAACAAGTCCATGGAATCTTTTAAGCAATACAAATGTTGTTAGAGAGGCAAGCGATTCAGAGTCAAATGTCGCTTCTCGTTTGTATTGTCCTGGAGCGAAATTGAAGACAGTTACAGAAAATTGATGCCTCAAGAAGAGTTCTCCATGCGTCCTAGGTTCTACTCTTTAACTTACGGATCAATCAACACTCAAGAACCTCCAAATTAGATGGACTTGTAAGCTATTGTACAGTATTTTTATGTTCTAAATGCATTTTTAGGCATTAAACTTCTTGCTTGGAAATCCAGATAAAGGGTTAAAGTACCCAGTACTGATGGATGCGCTAGTTGAGATTTTAAGCATAACTGATCAATGCACTCCTGTGATACGTTGCTCAGAGAAACTTTCATCGACTGCCCTTTGTGCTGTTCAGTACTGCTTCCTTATCTGCTGGCGACTTTTGCTTCAGTTGCCTCCTTCTACTCCTTATCTAGAAAAGCTTGCTCAGGGGAACAAAATCGATCACAATTCCCCCATTATAATCCATTCGCTCGTTTGGGGCCCAAGAACTGCTCATAAAACATTCATGCCTTGGATAACAGTAAGTTTGATTGTCAAAAAATTTTTTTAAATATAAATTTTCAGGATTGCCTCGTCAAACAAGGGATGTACACACAATATGCAGAAACTGCTTTAAAAAATGTGGCAGACACAGTTAGTAGTGTGCGCTATGATATAAACTTGGCGAAAAATTGTATAACAAGTTTGATGCCATCCGTTGAACTTTCTGGTAATTAAATTTGTGTTTTGTAATTCAAATTTAAGTTTTGTTTTTAGGTCCTTTGGTTTCAAAAAGTGATCTGTTGACCTTGATGGAACTCTCAGTCTTAAATTGTGTTGTCGTCAAGGCCCAAGCTTATGCTGATTGCAACAGTAAAATGTTTGCTACGGACACAGATTCGTTGAAAACAATTCAAACAATCGCCGTCGTCCAGGAGCTTATGCCTTATGCTTTAAAACTCGCTGAAGCCATTTTGGCAATTACAAGATCAAGCTTGATGTATCAACTTGCTGAAGGGACCGACGGAAGCAATTACACGCAGGGAGACCTTTTAGCGTTCAGGTCCATCTTGTCCATAATCTCATCAAAAAATAACAAAACTCAAGGACTAGCCCTTGCAATGACACCATTGCTACCTGTCGCTGTAACCAACCTACATGAAAAATGGTGCTCATATTCCACTAAAAATTTCCCCTGGGTAAGACAGTTTATTTAAACATTTATTGTATTATTATTAATTTTCAGACTGAATATACAAGTAATATTTTGCCTGGAGAAAGTTATGTTATGGCTGTCGTCCGTGCTCATATCGCTACATTATCAAGCAACAGTTCATTTTCAATCAATCCTAGTTTGAAGCATCTTCTTCATTGTTTGGTCACATTCATTTCAGACAATTTGCTGTAAGTTATCATAATCTATAGTTGCTGAATATATTGTTTTTATAGATGTAGCGTTTTGGATAAAGTGGTTAATGTATTTGCGCCGTTATCGATTGATTCAATGGCCGATTTTATGCATGAAACGGTCGCTAAGGTTTTAGAAAAGCCGCTTGGAGATGTGGACAGTGATAAGCATCAGATGGTCGTCTATACGCTTATTATTGGACAAATTTATGACCTTATAATGATCTATACAAGCACAGTGACACCGTGTAGCGATGCTGTCAATGAAAAGATCATTCAAGAATGCCTTTGTTGGCTCAGTTTTTTGCTGAGAAGCCCATGGGAGACAAGCCTTGGATAAATTTTTCGACAACAACTCAGATAAGACACTTGTCAAAATACTTCTTTCGGTTGCCAGCCCGAAAACTTCCAACTCGCCAACATATACAAGCAAATTTTCCAGTTTTTCTTCAAGCTTTTTTCGACTGCTGAGAAAAATCCTGGTGATGAAGAACTCGAACGTCTTTGCGATTCCGTTCTTCAGTTAGCACACATTGAAAGCAGTCAGTTGTCAAATTGGCTTGAATTGGTCATTCTTGGACCTGGTTCCAAAACTACAACATCCGACGAAACTTTGGTTTATCCTTTAGGAAACACGACCACACCTGCAACTACAAACAACAGCAAAGATCCTTCAGTAATCACTGTGGAAAACGTCACACCTCCTAAAGAAACTGCTCGGAACATTGTCATGTATGAAAATCAAGCGTTGCTTAATAATTTGACCTCTTACATCGACAATAACAAACAATCCAGGTATTTTGTTAATTTTAAACAATGTTTAGTTTATAATTTTACTTTTAGTATGGCAGAAACAAAGGAGAATTTCGCTGTAACTTTGCTTGAAGCATTGATTCCGATAGCAACTCAATTATTGATGACTTGCAAAGGATCTGGTTTTCCAAATCTCATGTCCATCATGTCTACTCTGGCTGGTGTAGGTTCAGGAAAAGGGCATATTCATTTATTCATCGCTGCCACGCAATGGATTTCATTTTGGTACTTAAAAATTTGAAATCTGAACATTTTTATAATACTTTGTAGCAAAACTGAGATATGCGAGCAAGAATTTTTATCGTGTTTGGAAAATGGGACGAATAAGTCAGGAAGCAATATTGTCGACTCATGCTGTGCGGCACTTCGCTATGTTGCTGATATCATTCATGCTCTCTGTCCTCAAAGTCCGGCGAGAGCATCAAGCCCACCTTGGGAAGGCGAGCTTATTGTTCCTCCTCATTCTGAAGAAATGGAATGGATGGAAGATCTTACTCATGACGATGATGATGAAAGCGGCGGCGATGATTCCGTAAGTTTTGATTAGAGTTTACAAACAGTGTTCGGCGTAATCGTAATCATTCGTATTATTTTTTCTGCGATTACGTTTGTAATCGCATTTTTTTAACGATTACACGTAATTGTATTTTTTTCTGCGATTACATTATAATCGTTTTTTTTGCGATTACCATTATAATCGTATTTTTTTCTGCGATTACAGTCGTAAACGTATTTTTTTCTGCGATAATCGCATTTTTTTTTCAGCGATTATGGGCTTAATCGTATTTTCGTTAGCGTTTACGGCGTATATGACATTTTTACTGAGATTACCTGATGTTGTATATGAGCCGTAAACGCTAACGAAAATACGATTACGCCCGTAATCGCTGGAAAAAAAATGCGATTACGACTGTAACAGAAAAATTACGATTGTGATTACGTAAAAAAAATCGCAAAAAAAAATACGATTACGTTGTAATCGAAAAAAATACGATTACAGTTGTAATCGTTAAAAAAATACGATTACGAAATCGTAATCGAAAAAATTCGATTACGATTACGCCCAACACTGTTACAAGTGAGGTTTTTAAGTGAGAAATCCAAGTTGCGATCTCTTTCCAGTATGGATGCAGCTGTGAAAACTAAAAACATGATTTTTTTCTTTCTTTTGCTTAGGATGAAGACAGCTTATGCAACAAGTTATGCACATTTACAATAACCCAAAAAGAATTTATGAATCAACATTGGTACCACTGTCATACGTGCAAGATGATCGATCGTGTGGTGTGTGTTCAGTTTGTGCGCGAGTTTGTCACCGTGGTCATGACGTAACATATGCCAAATTCGGGAATTTCTTTTGCGACTGCGGAGCTCGTGACAGCGGCTCCTGTCAAGCTCTAGTAAAAAGGAATCTTCAAGCGCAGACAGCATCTCTCAAGCTCCTGTGCCGAACGCTACAGCGAACAGCGGAGGAGTTGGAATCGAGCACATGTTGCAGTCATCATTGAGACGTCGCCCGTCTTCACCATCAATCGAAAAATCACAAAAAGACATATCTCGGCAATTGACTTATCCAAAATTTTGGAAAACTTATCTGACAAATTGTTAAGCCTTCTTGCTGAAGAGAGCAGAGTAGTCGGTCCATTGATATCTCTCGTAAAATCTCTTCTTCCAGCCGTAGAAGCAGCTTGCCAGCGAAATTCGCCTGTTGGATGTCACCTTCGCTCTCAGAAATCATTAAAAGAATTACACACTGTTGAAAAAAAGTTTATATTTTCTGATTTGATCATGGTTCCGACACTCGGATCTCAGGAAGGAGCCTTTGAAAACGTTCGTATGAGCTACTCAGGAGAACAAGGGCAAACCATTAGGCAGTTGATGTCAGCACATATGATTCGCAGAGTAGCCATGTGTTGCTTAGCATCGCCGCATGGAAAACGTCAACACTTGGCTGTGGCACATGAAAAAGGAAAAATTACAATATTGCAATTGAGCACTTTGCTTAAACAAGCTGACTCTTCTAAAAGGAAGCTGACACTGACCAGACTATCATCAGCGCCGATACCATTCACTGTGCTCACAGTAACTAGCAATCAATGGAACGAAGACTTCCTTGCAGTCTGTGGACTTAAAGACTGCCACGTTCTTACCTTCACATCAGGCGGATCTGTGGCTGAACATTTAGTCCTTCATCCTCAACTTGAAATCGGAAATTTCATCATCCGAGCCATCTGGCTTCCTGGATCTCAAACAAAATTGGCCCTCATCACTGCCGATTTTGTCAAAATTTACGATCTTTCTGTAGACGTCTTGAGCCCGCAGTACTACTTTTTGGTCCCAACGGGTAAAATCCGTGATGTCACATTTATCTGCAGTGAAGAAGGCAATAGCATGATGTTGTTAATGTCATCAACTGGATACATATACACACAAGAAATGAATGAAGCCAGTTCTGCTAGGCATGGACCGTTTTATGTCACCAGCACTCTTGAATTGTATCATCCAGAATTTAAAGAATCGAATGGACAAGTGTGCGGTGGAGGTGTCTCCGTTTACTACTCGCATACGTTACGTTTACTTTTCTTTTCGTACGCTCAAGGAAAGTCGTTTATTGCTCCCTTAGATCCTTCTACTGGCACTGCAATTTATGATGCCTTTATGATCAATTTACAGAAAGGGAATACAAATAATGCATCAAGCAATGCAAACACAACTCCTGCTGCGACTGCAGCGACAACGAATACGACAACAGCTGCAACACCTGCCGCCAACAGTAGCGGAAACAAAGGAAACAGTGGCTCATCACAACCGCAACCTTTATGCTTATGGAGTGAAGTTCCCAACCACCCAGGGATAGTCTGTGCCACTTTACAAACGAGCAACAACCCTATCATTTTAATGATACAGCCAGATACAATATATGTGCAAGAAATAAAAGTTCTGCCACCAAAAGCGAAGATAATGGATATGGTTGTTATTCGGCATGTATCTACAGGATCTGAATTGCGTACAACTCTATTGATTCTGTGTGAAGATGGAAGTTTGCGGATTTATAACGCATGTCCGGAAATGACGGAGTTTTGGCTATCTCCGAGCGTACAAGCTGTCACTAGCCTTCCTCCAAAATCGAATAAGAAGAAGAAGACTCCTAAGCCGATCAAAGCCTCAGGTGAGCTTTATTTGTTTTATTTTTGTATAAGTAATAAATAATTTTAGCAAGCGTTTCATTCCCAGTCGATTTCTTCGAGCATTGCACAGCGCTGAATGATGTCGAGTTCGGCGGTAGCGACTTGCTTCAGATTTACAACACGGCGCAGATCAAACACCGCCTGAATACATCGGGGATGTACGTCGTGTCAACAAAAGCGTCGGGTTCAACGTCGAGATTATAAACAACGATCCAGCTCACGTCATAACAGGCGTACGTGTTCTTCTCGGAAGCCAGGATATACAAAGAGTGCCTGCATACATTGAAGTCAGCGGTAGAAGCATTCAGACAAACATCGCTCGCAATAGATGGTTGATTTTCCGTTAACTCGTGAAGAAAGTCTTCAAGCTGATAAAAAATTGACTCTCACTTTCGGAACTTCTCAAGATCCCGACGGAATCATTATGGTCGACTCAATTAAAGTGTATGTTAACTATTATTTATCTCTTAAATTTAACATTCATTTTAGTTACGGAAAAACTAAAGAAGCATTTGGTTGGCCAGAGGAAAATGAAGAAACCCAGACAACCACCCAAAATTCCTTACAGCCGGCAACATCTTCAAATGTAGATTCTGACAATGTGAATCTTATGCATTCGCCATCAGTTCCTCTTCTTGACAAGTATGAACAAAATTTCTTCAACAACAAAGTTAATAATGCGATTTTTAGAATGCTATCTGGAATTTTGGAAGTCCTTGATGGCTGCTTCACTTTGGTCAATTTTGATTCCAAAAGCTCTTTAAAATCGTCTGCGATTTCGTTATCAACTACTTTCCTAACTTTGCCTACATCTCCAACTGTTCAGAAAAATACGAAATCTCTGATGGCTGCATTACATCCTTCTAAACAAGCCTACCACAACTATAGAGTAAGGTTTTGTATTAGTTCAAATGATAATCTTTTCTTTTAGGATTTAGCTGTATTGAATTATGTTATGACGTCATTAAGCCAGTTGAGGCAGGTCACCGACCCTAAGGATTTAGACACAGAAGCCTACTGCAGGCTTGTCTTGATGTGTCGCTCAATCGCCATCGCTCGACCACACAATTTAGTCAAATTTTCGCAACCTGTTGATCCTGGTATTTTAAGCAAATTGCTTTTTACTGAATTTTTGTTTTAGAATCTGGACATTTGATAACGCAGTTGACGGAAATTTTGTGGAAACTTCATAGTGCGAAGCCGCAGAATATAGCGTTGGCAAGTGTCTGCATCCCTGGTTTGACTCATGTTGAAGCGACTGTTTTTTCGCTTGTTGAAATCATACATGCGTTCACACTGGCAGAACATAGCGAAACAGTGACTGCATTGGCAGCAAAGATTTATTTGGAGCTGCTTTTATGTCCAGATCATGCAGTTTGCTTCAGTGCTAAACAGGCGATATCAGAGTACTGAGGCCAAGAGTCAAAAAACGGCGTGTTTTTATACCAAGTCCGCCAAATTGCAGTACACCGGGTGTTGTCGAATCTGATAAACAAGGTCCTGTTTCTCAGCCATCCAAGATTCCTCGAAGCCGAACCGAATCATTATGATGAAGCAGTCGAACCAATTGTCCTTCTAGCTCCTGATCCTGGTATTAATTTAATAAATTGTTTTTATTTTTACAACTTTTGTTTTTTAGCTGGTGCAGCTGCCGGGGGTGTCCCTATGAACATGGAAGCTTTTGGGAGGTGTTGGCGGCGGAGGATTTCCTCCTATGTTGGATATACCACCGGATGCTGATGATGAAACGATGGTCGAGTTAGCCATCGCTCTAGCTTGCAGGAACATGAAGGTCCTAATCTCGGTCTTGTCAATTTACAAGCTTTCCAGAATCTAGCTGGCCCAGCTTTACAAGTAATTTCTTGATTCTCAAATTATTTTGGTTTGATTAACTTTTTTATAGGCATTAACTGGAGGTAGGGTGAATGTTAGAGGTGCACAGAATGCTGGAGAAGCAGGTCATTATTCAGATACGACGGCTTCTCCAGGAGGATCAGATGATGAAGGTTCGACTGCCGCTACAGACGGAAGCACTTTGAGAACCTCCCCGGCTGATCAAGGAGGTTCAGGAGGTTCCGAGAGCGGTGGTAGTGGTGTTGATTCTATAACCGGCGAACATAACGTTTCAGGAAGAAGTTCGGCTTATGGCGAACAAGAGCCTTTAGTTGGCGGAACGAGAAGCGAAACTAGCTCGCTTGGCGTTCCGTCTTCATTCCAAAATCAAGAAACAGACGGTGTCGAAGCCGAAAACGATGCCGAAGCTGAAGGTGCCACCACCTTACATTCCCTACGTCTCTCCATTCTTGAAAAACTCGTTCAGCATATACCACAATTGAAAAACGTCGGTGGAGTAACCGCCATACCTTTCATGCAAGTCTTACTCATGCTAACGTCAGACTTGGACAGCGAAGAGGAAAGAGGAAAAGCCTGCCTCGAAAACTTGCTTAACTCTGTACTCTCCCTTCTAAGCCTCAATCACCCAACGTTGAAGACATCGCCAACAGAAACCCTCGCAGAGAAGTCCAAATTGTCGTCATGAGGCTTCTAAGTATGTCATTCAAACATCAATAAACAAAATCACTTATTATATTTTCAGGTGTCCTTATGTCAAGGCCTAAATCATCTGCTTCTAAGACTGGAAATAGCAGTTTTGTATCCAAACAGCAGCCAACATTCTTTTGCAGTCTGGAATATTAGCGTACTGCCTTGTTTTGCTTAGAGAGCTTCTTATTTACTGGAAACTGTAAGTTTTGCATTTATTTTGCCCTTTTCATTTGGCTTCTTAACTATTGTTTTAATATTGCAATTTTTTCTTCAGGCACACCAAAGAAGAAGTAAATCCAACGTAAGTGGTTCCCTGTTGAAACCGCATCAACCGACCTCACCGCCAGACATGTCGCCATTTTTCTTGAGGCAATACGTCAAAGGCCATGCATCAGACGTTTTTGAAGCGTATCCTCAACTTTTGACTGAAATGGCTTTGCGATTACCTTATCAAGTACAAAAGCATACTCCAAACCAAATATTCTTTCCACCTGTAAGTAATTAAGTAGCTTGGGTGATTTTGTGAACTTTTCTTTTTTCCAGACTTGGTTTTATTATCTGTGCGAGTATATGATGACACAGCAAACACCATTCGTGCGACGCCAAGTTAGAAAGCTTCTTCTTTTCATTTGCGGAAATAAAGAGAAGTATAGGGAATTAAGAGATCTTCATTCTTTGGAGTCGCATATGAAATCAGTCAAGCAGTGTCTTGAAGGAAGTTCCGTGCAGCCATTGTCATACGATGCTCTTGTAGAATTGACTGAACATCTCAAAGCGTGTGTCGAAGTAGGAACAAGCCGTACCTGGAATTGGAGGCAGTTCTGCACCGTCGACAATTCAGTTTTGCCATTTTTGGTTCAAACTAGTCGCCTTGTTGAAGCCTGTAGCGCAGACGACGCTGCAACTTCTAAGATGCGCATTGTGCCCTACGCGTCAATCTCCTCCTCCTCCACCCGGCAATCAAGACAACCCTGGAACAAGCAAAAGTTCAACAACAGTCCGTGTTAAAGAAAAACCCTATGATTCAGAAGCAGAAGAAGCTCAATGTTTAGCTCTAGTGCGCCAGTTAAACGGTCAAATACCACGAGAACTCCTAACAAAATTCATCCGATCATTCTTACTCGAGACAAATTCTTCAAGCATGCGTTGGCAAGCACACGCCCTCATTTTGTCCATTTATAAAAACTCGGAGCCTGCAGAGCAGGAAATGTTGCTGGATCAAATGTGGAGCCTTTGGCCCCAACTACCTTCTTTTGGACGGAAAGCTTCCCAGTTTGTCGACCTTTTGGGCTATTTCTGCATCAAATCAAACACATCTTGGAAAAAGATAGAAGAATGTATAGAAAAAGCTGTAACATGCTGAAGGTACAGAATGAAGTTTTAGCTCAACATCCGAACGCTTCTTTGTACACACAGCTTGCTCAATATGTTGAACTCGACGGCTACTATCTAGAAAGTGAGCCATGCCTGTGTGTAACAACCCTGAGCTTCCTTTGACCAACATCAAATTATCGTCCATCAAAATTGATTCTAAATTTACTACTACTACGCAGATAGTTAAACTTGTCAGCAGTCATACAATAAGCAAAATAACGCTTCGTATTGCTGATTTAAAACGAACGAAAATGGTGAGGACAATGAATATTTATTACAACAATAAAAGCGTGCAAGCCGTTGTCGAGCTGAAAAATAAGCCTTCAATGTGGCACAAAGCGAAAAAAGTCAATTTAGCATCAGGGCAGACTGAAGTCAAAGTTGAATTCCCTTACCGATTGTTGCTTGCAATTTGATGGTCGAATATGCAGATTTCTATGAAAACCTTCAAGCATCTTCTGAAACCCTTCAATGCCCCAGATGCTCATCGTCTGTCCCAGCTAATCCAGGAGTGTGCGCCAACTGCGGTGAAAACGTCTATCAATGTCACAAATGTCGCGCCATTAATTATGATGTCGCGCCTTTTTATGCCACGCATGCGGCTTCTGCAAGTATGCCAAATTCGATTTCACAATCACCGGTAGAGCTTGCTGTGTCGTGGATCCCATTGAAAATGATGAAGATCGTAAAAAGACAATATCAGCGATTAACACCCATTTGGAGAAAGCTGACAGAGTCTATAAACAGCTTGTTGGAAACAAGCCGACGCTTGAAATGCTCCTTTCGAAAATCAGTGACCACAGAGCAGACAGAGGTATCGATGAGATACCATCCCAAGGCACTGGGAATTCCACAGCAGCAAATATTCCACCATCAACAAGTATGGTGAACAGAGCAATACAACTTTAGCGCAAAGATATTGTTCAGACTGCAAAACTTCATTTGAAGATTTGAGTCGAATAATTCAAAAGTCTTAGCTTGTCGTTCAAAACTTGTTTCTTACGATAAAACTCATGGAGAACAGAATACTGAATCGCCGACTGAACCCTCAGAACTTGTGACTGATCCGATTCAGGGTAAATGTTATGGATGCGCATTTTCTGCAACAGAACACTGCCTTATTTTACTTCGCGCTCTTGCTCATAATCCAACATCAAGGCAAATCCTGTGTGCTAAAGGCCTCATTGATGAATTAGTTCAAAACAACCTTCGCCGTGGAACAACTCAAGTTCAAGAAGAAGTACGACAACTCATTTGTCTTGTCGCTGGTGACAATGCTTCTACTACAGAAAAGATCTGCTTAACATTAATGGATAGAGTTTCGCTAACGCTTAAAGGACATTTGGCTGCATCAGAGCTTGCAATTGCTGTACGACCTGAAATGAGCCTATTAGCAGCGCTTGTGCAAAAAGAAGACTCTTGCTGGGAACAAAAATTAAGATGTATCATGAGGCTCTTTTTGATGTCCTGTGCCGAAGGGAAATCACCTGTTGTCATTGATTCAGTGACTCTTCCTTGTCTGAAGATCATTCAAGGTGTCATCAAACCACCACCTGCTGTTTCCAAAAAATACAAAGACAAATCTGTGGAAGATATTGTGAACATCAAAGTAGCTGCCAGTATTCCGATTGATATCAACAAATGGATCGCTGGCGAAGAAAGACACTCGTTTTCGACGTGGTTTAAGCGTCTTCCGTTGAAAAAATCAGAGCAGGCACCCTCGAAGCCATCAACCAAGACTGAAATTCATGAAAATATTTGACTGAAAAATATATCACGCGGTGGAAAGAGAGGGTTTTTAAGCCAGCCCAGAAGGTGAACGGTTTCGTTTCGTGGCTTCGTCAAGTCCTTTTTAATCCAAGCTCCATTCTTGCCCGTCAAGTAACATGCAACATGTTGGAATGCTTATGCAAATCCAAAAACGAAAAGAGAAGTTTTAGACCTCTTAACAACATTCCTAGGTCAACTTGGAACTGCTGGCGAAAGCGCAGCTGAATATTTAACATTATATCAAAGCCTACTTCAACAATCTCCTTGGAAACAATATCTAGCATTGAAAGGAGTTCTTCTGTATTTAGCAGAACTTCTCACTCAAGAAATCAATGCCATACATAAATTTGAGGGATCAATTTTGACATCGGATCTTTCTCAAGGTTACGCTTTGAAAATGCTGACTGAGTTAATAGCGTTTTAGAGCAGTATTAAACAACAGTATAAGGGTCGCCTTGTTGGTGCTGTCCTCAATGGTTATTTGTCGCTACGTCGTCGTTGTACAGCGAACACGTCTTATAGATGAGACTCAAGATAAGCTTTTGGAACTTCTTGAAGAAATGACAACTGGAACAGAAGAAGAAAGCAAGATTTATGACGATTTGCATACAAACGGTAGAACGCTGCCCACCTCAGGATGTCCGCGCCCCTTTTCATATTCGAGCGACTTTGCTCAATCATATACCCTGAAGAAAACGAGTTGGAGAATTTTACTTGACATTAGAAAAAGATGCGCAGCAAGAAGATTCTTACAGGGAAGGATGCTTGGAAATCCATACAGCTGTAACGAACCGGATTAGGCCCTTTGATGAGAGACGTCAAAAACAAAATTTGTCAAGATTGTGAATTGATTGCATTATTAGAAGATGATAATGGAATGGAGCTTTTAGTCAACAACAAAATTATCAGCCTTGATCTACCCGTTAAAGAAGTATATAAGAAAATCTGGCTTGCTGAAGGCGGAGAAGGAGATTCTATGAGAGTCGTTTATAGGATGAGAGGTCTTTTAGGAGATGCAACTGAAGAATTTGTTGAAACTCTTCATGCTAAGTCACAGCAGGAAGTGAACAACGAAGATGTTTATAAGATGGCTAATGTCATGGCGGACTGCAAAGGTCTTAAAGTTCTTTTGTCTCGCCTCAGCCAAATCAAAGATAGCGTCAGATCAAGGGCTCTGTTACAAGTGACGCTCAACTTTTACAACTTTGCGTCAAAGTTTCAAGAAACCAAGAAGTCCTCTGTCATCCTGAATTGGGAGCAATCAACATACTTTTGAACGTTTTTCAACTTTGTGTCTCGGACACTACAACCGACTGCTCAGCTTATCGAGCAATATTGGAGATCATGGAAACGATTCTGTCTAAGATTGCTTCGCAGTCACCAACCGATTATTAAATTTTCTCAAACTCTGGGAGGTAGAGCATATTAACTCGCTCTTAGATTGCGTTTCAATTGTACAAGCGTCAAATCCAACAGCGTCGTTCTGAGCATTTAGCTCAAGTACTGGCCTCACTCACATACGGAAACCGCGCCAAAATGGCAGCTCTTATGGACCACTTTAAACCAAACTTATGGGAGTTTGATAAATTTGATGCGGAAGAACGCCAGAAGAAGAACAGAAAATGGAACTTTTTAGTATTTTAGCGCTGGGAATCGATCGATCTGCTCTTGGGAACACTCTCAAGGTTACATTTTGTCTCTTGGTGTCGTAGATCACGCCTTAAATATATCAGAGTATGTAGTAAAGTCCAAAGAGCTTTTTTATACTAAGTTTAATTTTAGAAACATGCACCTGTAACAAGACCTACTCTACTCCATTGTGATTCTGATGAATGGAAAGATTCATATCCAAGCCTTCATTGAAATATATTCTGAGATTCTTAACAGGTCTTGCTAGTCACCATAAACCTACTCAGGTAAGAATCTTTTGGTATCTGGAAGTCTGATTGCTTGGGGGTTGTGCTGCTGCACGATTGGCAGATAAGACTTAGTTTAATGTGCTGCTAAATTAATTGTGTTCATATTTCAGGATGCGGTCTCTGTAGATTGAACAATAATACCGTCTTGAACAAGTTTCATCAGACGAGCATGTTGGTTCTTTGGCAGAGAATTTATTGGAAGCTCTCTGCACGAATGAGAAGGCGGCTGCGATGATAGAAGAAGTCCGTGGTCAACTCGTGCTGAAAAGAAAAGACTTGCTATGGCGATGAGGGAGAAACAGCTTGGAGCATTGGGTATGAGGACCAACGATCGCGGGCAGCTAACTGTCGAAAGTCAGACTATGCAGCAGATGGAGGAACTCGGCGAAGAAACCGGCCTCGTCTGCGTCATCTGCCGTGAAGGATACAAATTCCAACCGACCAAAGTCCTCGGGTCTATACCTTCACTAAACGGTGCAACGTCGAAGAATATGAAAACAAAGCAAGAAAAACTGTTGGGTACAGCACTGTGACTCATTTCAACGTAGTACACATCGACTGCCATATGTCAGCGGTGAGGCTCGCTAGAGCAAGAGACGAATGGGAATCCGCCGCTCTTCAAAATGCCAACACCAAATGCAACGGTTTATTACCCCTTTGGGGTCCACAAGTTCCTGAATCGGCATTCGCCAGCTGCTTAGCCCGACACAATACTTACCTTCAGGAATCAACTGGTCATCGGTAAATTTTATTTTTATCACCTTCATATTATTTTCTTTCAGTGATATTAGTTATACTTCTACGGTTCATGATTTAAAACTACTTCTTCTGAGGTTTGCACAAGAAAAAAGTTTCCATGATGATACTGGAGGCGTGGGCCTCAATCAACATGCATATTATTCCTTATCTCATGCATATGGCTTTATACGTCATTAATACGTAAGTTGCTTATTCTTTTGTTCATTTTGTACTTATATGATTGAAGGACGAGATGTAGTGCGAGAGAAGTGAAAAACCTGACTACTTATTTGGAAGAGCCGAGGTTGGAGTCATGTTTTGAAACAAGGCCCTCACTATTGGGCGACGCTTTCGCTATTGGTCCAGTCTCCAGAAAGATGGGCTTGTTTGAGGTTAAAGCATCTCGCTCGGCTTATAGTAACTGCTCATGTCCGCTCACTCCATTCTCCATCAACGGCAAGCGTCTCTTCCAATTCTTCAAATAACGCTAACACATCAAACGCCACTCCGCAGCGTCTCACCGACATCGAAGTTAAACCGTTTCAAGTTTATAGAAGCAATTTGATTTTCTACGCTTTAATCGACGCCATTTACAAAAATCATTTTAAGGTTTGTCAATTTTCTTGACGAATTCAATTTTAATTCTGTTTTACAGAAAGTGTTCGTTACTTCTGAAGATCGATGGGTGACTGTACTTGCTGATTATATTCGACACAACGATGAGGCTCTTTTAAAATCGTCTGAAAGGCTTATGTCCATCTACACGACGAGTTAATCCCATGTACATCGATAGAAGAATTTTTTGATGTTGTCGGTACGTAAAATGGCCTAGCATTTTCTATGGTTCTCTTACACCTTGATAGAAGACACTGGGATAGTGGTCAAGGTCACCGACTTGCAGCCCTAATCCTGCTAATGGCATTTGCCTAGGCCCCTCTTTGGGTCAGTGATCAAGTACTCTGACTTACAACCCTGGTGGTGCTAATTTATTCCTAGTTGGAAGAGTTGGGCATTATTTCTATCCGAAAATACGATTACGATTCTATTTTTACAACATTACTGTTATTTGCGAATATAAATACGAATTCATTTGTATTCGCACTTTTGAATAAAAATTCATTTGTATTTACAAAATCACAACAGAGAAATAAGAATATATTTGTATTCGTTAGTTCGAATACCTATATATTCGTATTCGCAGGCAAAACATACAAATATATTCTTATTCGCAGTCCAAAAATACAAATAAATTCGTATTCCCAGGAAAAAAATACAAATAAAGTCGTATTTACACGAAAAAAATACGAATATATTCGTATTTACAGCAAAAAATACGAATATATCGTATTTACAGCAAAAAATACGAATATATTCGTTTTACACGGATAAAAAATACTAATAATTCGTTTCACGGATAAAAAATATAAATACATCCGTATTAACTGAAAAAATACGATTAAAAAACAAAAAGAAATTTTTTTTATGGGAGTAGGCAGGCAAAAACGTGAGCAGCCACCCCGTCGAGACCCATAACGTCCGTGCCAGCGATCAAAATTTTTGGCTTGATTATTTATTATTTTTTTTTTAATTTAAAATAAAGAAAGGAAAAAAAAGTTAAAATTAAAAAATAATTTTTCTTGGCCATAGGTGTTATTAAAAACAAAAACTCAAAAGAAATTTAATCATTAATCAAAATTTGAGGTGGTACGGGCGGGTAAGAGATGGTATGAGGGTACGAGATGGTATAAGAGGAAGTAACCTAGGCCAGACACACTCCAGACCAGATCTTTTTTCATGAAATACGATTGTAATCGTATTTTTTTTCAGTAAATACTGATGCATTATATTTTATCCGTGAATACAAATTTCGTATTTTTTGCCTTTAAATACGAATATATTGTATTTTTGTCTGTAAACGAATATATTCGTATTTTTTTCGTGTAAATACGAATTTATTTATATTTTTTTCCTGCAAATACGAATTTACTTGTATTTTTTGCCTGCGAATACGAATTTATTGTATTTTTTGCCTGCGAATACGAATATAACTGTATTCGAACTATCGAATATAAATATATTCTTATTTCTCTGCTGTGATTTTGTAAATACAATGTAAATTTATTTAAAAGTGCGAATACAAATAAATTTGTATTTGTATAGTATTCGTATTTACGAATAAAATAATGCCCAACTCTGCTAGTTGGATAAGTGGTCAAGGATTCTAACATGCCTAAGCCTCCTTTGGCCAGTGACCTTGCCCTCTGACTTCTTCGCTTTTATCTATTTTTCAAAATTTAATTGAATAATTCTTTCATTTCAGGCTTGTTAGGCGAGATCTCCGACCCGATGCAGTTTATCTCCGACACCTTAAAAGCTTACGCCTGAACTAAATAATTTTTTTCCCTGTTTTTGTTTTGTGATTTTCTTATTGTTTTAAAACAGACCCTTTCTGGTGTAATCCTACAATGTCGATCAAAAAACCCTTCTTTCGTCACCCCCCTTTATATATGAATAAAAATTATTAAATATAATATTTAAATTAATTCTCATTTTTATTGCCCGCAATTCTTCACAAGCAGACAATTTTATCTTAAATTATTTGAGTTTTTTGTTTTTTTCTAACTTTTTAATTTATTTTTAAGTGCTTTTTTTCTTTGATCTTTCAGTATAATTGAAATAAGTGATATAATTATTAAAAAACGTAGTCATCATTGATAATTATAAAATTATTTTTAATTAAATAATTTGCTTAAAGATTAATTGTATTCTTAAGATGTCCCAAATGTTTGGAGAAAGCATTTTGTTGATTTGAGAAAGTTATAGAACCAGTTTTTTTTTATTTTGGCTTAAGTCAATATATTTTATGGAAGTAATAGTTTAAACTACTTTTTACATTGACACTGTGATATCTAATCTTTTGAAGTATTTTTTTTATTTGATGAGAATGTATAAAATGGCACTTAAAAATTAATTTTAACTCAATCATGTCGAATCTGTCGGTTTTGATTGTTGCGGCGCTTTGGTGGCCACTCAGGCTCTTGTCAGGTAAGTCTTTTAATTTACCAAAAGTTGGCATTCCTGCTTTCAATTATAATGATGAAAAAAAATTTTTTGAAGGGTTCCTTTGAAGAAATTCGAGGAAACTCCGAAAGACATGAAGGTTTTCCATGATGAAGTCAAAGCGTGGAGGTTGGGACATATGTTCAGAAACTTCGCCAAAAATGGAGCCAGGAGTTCTGGTGCTGTTGAATCCCTTTCAAACTACATGAACGTAAGTCCTTAAAAGTAGAGAAAAAACGAATTAAAAATGATGAATTCAGGCTCAATACTACGGTGAGATCGCTTTGGGAACTCCTCCCCAAACTATGAAGTCATTTTTGACACTGGATCTTCCAACCTTTGGGTCACTTCGCACAAATGCAGCTGGTTCAACCTTGCTTGCTGTAAGAACAGAAGCAGCGCAACGGCTTAATTTTTAATGGGATTCAATTTTAGGGACTCACACTACCTACAAGCTCAAATCATCCACTTACAAGGCAAACTGAAATCGAGCTCGCTTATGTTTCAGGAGCAATGAAAGGATTCCTCTCCACCGATACTTTACAAGTATGTAATTTTTATGTTTCCGTCGTTAAAATGTTTGACCAATGGTTATCCTGTAGTTAAGCTGTTTGACCAGAGGTTAGCCTGTAATAGTTAACCTGCTTAATAAGTGGTTAAGCTGCAGTACCTGTTGGCTGGTGCAGTGTAAGCTGTTTACCAGGTGCTTAACCTGTTGTCAAAACTGCTTGCTTTGGTTAGCCTGCCGTAAAGTACGGTTAGCCTGTCAGTAAATTTATGGTTAGTGTCACCCTGCTAATTTCATGGTTAGCCTGTTATAAACTGCTTAATTTCATGGTTAGCAAACTGCTTAATTTCATGGTTAGCCTGTTATAAACTGCTTAATTTCATGGTTAGCCTGTTATAAACTGCTTAATTTCATGGTTAGCCTTTTAAACTGCTTAATTTCATGGTTAGCCTGTTAAAACTGCTTAATTTCATGGTTAGCCTTTTGTAAACTGCTTAATTTCATGGTTAGCCTGTTATAAACTGCTTAATTTCATGGTTAGCCTTTTGTAACTGCTTAATTTCATGGTTAGCCTGTTATAAACTGCTTAATTTCATGGTTAGCCTGTATAAACTGCTTAATTTTACTGTTAGCCTGTTGTAAACTGCTTAATTTCATGGTTAGCCTGTTATAAACTGCTTAATTTCATGGTTCCTGTTATAAACTGCTTAATTTCATGGTTAGCCTGTTATAAACTGCTTAATTTTACGGTTAGCCTGTTGTAAACTGCTTAATTTCATGGTTAGCCTGTTATAAACTGCTTAATTTTACGGTTAGCCTGTTGTAAACTGCTTAATTTCACGGTTAGCCTGTTGTAAACTGCTTAATTTCATGGTTAGCCTGTTGTAAACTGCTTAATTTCATGGTTAGCCGTTATAAACTGCTTAATTTCATGGTTAGCCTTTTAAACTGCTTAATTTCATGTTAGCCTGTTATAAACTGCTTAATTTTACTGTTAGCCTGTTAAACTGCTTAATTTCATGGTTAGCCTGTTATAACTGCTTAATTTCATGGTTAGCCTGTTATAACTGCTTAATTTTACGGTTGGCCTGTTGTAAATTGCTTAATTTCATGGTTAGCCTATTATAAACTGCTTAATTTCATGGTTAGCCTGTTGTAAACTGCTTAATTTCATGGTTAGCCTGTTTAAAACTGCTTAATTTTACGGTTAGCCTGTTGTAAATTGCTTAATTTCATGGTTAGCCTATTATAAACTGCTTAATTTCATGGTTAGCCTGTTAAACTGCTTAATTTCATGGTTAGCCTGTTATAACTGCTTAATTTCATGGTTAGCCTGTTATAAACTGCTTATTTCATGGTTAGCCTGTTATAAACTGCTTAATTTTACGGTTAGCCTGTTGTAAACTGCTTAAATTCATGGTTAGCCTGTTATAACTGCTTAATTTTACGGTTAGCCTGTTGTAAATTGCTTAATTTCATGGTTAGCCTATTATAAACTGCTTAATTTCATGGTTAGCCTGTTGTAACTGGCTTAATTTCATGGTTAGCCGGTTATAACGGCTTTCTTATGGTTAGCCTGTAGTTAAATGTATTTGACCCTTGCATTAACTAGCAGTTGCAGTTATTCAGCATATAAGCAATTGTGTGCCTATGATTTCATTGATATTCTATTGCTCTTTGTTAGGTTGGAGGTGTTCAAGTTGCTGACCAAACTTTCGCTGAAGCCGTATCTGAGCCAGGCATAACTTTCGTGTTCGCCAAATTCGACGGAATCCTCGGTCTTGCTTTTCCAAGCATTGCTGCTAAAGGTGTGACCGCCGTTTTTCAACATGATTGATCAACATGCAGTCGAAAAGGGAGTCTTCTCCTTCTACCTCAACAGAGACGTCAACGGCGAGAAAGGTGGTGAAATCGTTTTCGGCGGATACGACGAAGAACGTATTGATGCCACAGAGATCACTACGTTCCTTGACCAACCTTACCTACTGGCAGTTTGAAATGGACACAGTCAAAGCCGCAGGAGAAAAAACGACTTTCTGCAACGGTTGCCAAGCTGTCGCCGACACTGGTACTTCCATGATCATCGGCCGACCAAAGAAGTTGAAGCCATCAACGCCAAAATTGGCGCCGTCGGTCAGCGGTGTCGCAATTGTAAGTTGCCATCTTTTTCTTCTAAAAACAATATTTTCTACATCTTTTTTAGGTTGATTGCAGCATCGTAGATTCACTACCTCCAGTCACCTTCACCATCAACGGCAAAGAATACACCCTCGAAGGAAAAGACTACATCTTAAGGTACTTTTCCCCTAATTGTACAATTTTCTGAACATCATTTCTTTTTTTTTTAGCTTTCAGCTTTAGGACAGACTGCCTGCGTTTCTGGATTCATGGGAATGGACCTCCCCATGATTGACTGGATCCTTGGAGACGTTTTCCTCGGAAAATTCTACTCCATTTACGACGTCGATAACAAACAAGTCGGTTCGCTCCTCTTAAATAAAATCTTTCTTTCATTAAAAGGTTTTTAAAAAATTAAAATTTTCTTTTATTTCAACCTTTCCTAATAATCTAAGACAGCCGTCCCTAATAGATACGTTTACGTTAAGTTTTCAGTCTTCAAAAACACGAGGAAAAGTGAAGTAACAATATAGAAGGGGGAAGTATAAGGGGGGAAGTATACGAAGGAGGGAAGTATAAAGTAGAGGAAGTATAAGGAGCGGAGTATAAGGGAGGAGAATTGTGAGGGGGGGAAGTATAACGAAGGGAGAGAAAGTATAAAGGAGGGGGAAATATAAAGGATAACGAAGTATAAGGAGAGGGAAGTATAAGGTAGGCGAAGTATAACGAAGGGAGAGAAAGTATAAAGGAGGGGAAGTATAAAGGAGGGAAGTATAACGAAGGGAGGGGAATATAAGGAGGGGAAGTATACAAGAGAGGGAAGTATAAGGGAGGGAAGTATTACGAAGGGAAGAAAGTATAAAGGAGGGAAGTCTACGAAGGGAGAGAAATAAAAGGGGAAGTAAGGGAGGAAGTATAACGATGGAGGTAAGTGTAAAGGAGGGAAGTATAAGGGAGGGGAAGTATACAAGAGAGGAAGTATAAGGGAGGGGAAGTATACAAGAGGGAAGTATAAGGGAGGGAAGTATACCAGAGAGGAAGTATAAGGGGAGTATAACGAAGAGAGGGAAAGTATAAGGAGGAGTAAAAGGATAACGAAGTATAAAGGAGGGGAAGTATAACGAGGGAGGGAAAGTATAAAAGAGGGGAAGAGTAAGGAAGGGAAGTATAAGAGAGGGGGTTTTTCCTATAAAAGTACTTGTTTAAAGAGCTTCCAACGAAAACTTCCTTAAAGTGAATTAACAATATAGTAGGGGAGTATAACGAAGGAAAGTATAAAGGAGGGGTATAACGAGGAGGGGAAGTATAACGAAGGAGGGAAACTATAATGGAGGGGAAGTTAAGGGAGGGGAAGTTAAGGTTTTTAAACATTTTTCCTCGGATTTTTTAACAGAGGAAACGCCATTTTCAACTCAACCCAATTTCACTAGATTTTGGTAGTTTTTCTTAGCTTGTTGACTGGAAATCCCTTTTTTCAATTTTGCCACAGCCTTTCTCAGAAATGCCCATTTTTCCAGGAATTTGGGTTTTTTCCATTGATCTCACTACAGAAAGCCCAATTTTACTAGATTTAGGGGAGTTTTTTTTGTCAGTTTTTTACTGGGAAAGCCCATTTTTATTTTTCAGTTTTCTCAGCTTTATTGACATAGGAACCTATTTTACTTGATCTTCAACTGAGAAAGCCAATTTTAAAATTTTTGGAAAAGTTTGTTTTTTTTTTTTTTTTTTTTTTGACAGAGAAACCCTATTTTTAAAGGATTTTCAGGAGTTTTTCCTATAAAAAATACTTGTTTGAAGAGCTTCCAACGAAACTTCTTAAAGTGAGTAACAATATAGTGGGGAAGTATAAGGGAGGGGAGTATAATGAAGGGAGGGAATTATAAGGGAGGGAAGAATAACGAAGGAGGGAAAGTATACAGGAGAGGAAGTGTAACGAAGGGAGGGAAAGTATAAGGAGGGAAAAGTTTTTTTTTTTCGAAAAATTCCAGTTTTCTTTTTTGAAAATTTTAAGTTCTTTTTTTTTGAAAAATTTTTTAAGTTTCAAGGTAAAATAATGGGCTAAGAGCTTCCGAAAGTACGAAATTTCTCCCTACTAAAAAAATAATAATAGTTAAAAGTGGCAATTTTTTTTACACCAAAAATTCGTAAGAAATATAAAGAGTAATTGGTGAAAATCGAACAACAACGGTCGGCAGCAGCAAATTTTTTAAAATTTTCAAACAGACATATCTCCGCCATTTCTTCTTCCGCATTCTTCTTCACCGGCTAAAGAATTAGAGTGAAAATTTGTTAAAAATTGGTTGAAAACTGTGGCCGTAAAGTGTTTCCGGAAAAGCGGACGGCTGGCCGGCACCACAGACAAAGTTGAGATCGATAAAGATCAATATTCGATTTGACCCTCCGGAGTCTTGAAGATCCTTCCCCAAAAATCCGACATGGAGGGTATCACAATAATTCTTAAGGAAGTTAATTAGCTGCACCTTTTAATTCTTAAGGCGATCTAACTGATTAAGGAAATGGGTTCCGCCAAAAAATACCAGTAAAAGGGGTACACTTGCTAAAAGTTAGGAAATCCCTATTTTGATTGTTGTTTATATCAGGAAAGCTCTAGACACTTTGATCTTCGGTTTTGTTTATTTAAAAAAAAAAAACTTCTTGTACAAAATATTTACAACATTCTGTTTATCCCAAAGAAGAAAAAAGGAACACTTGACGAACCTGTTTCATCACAAAAAATTTATAAGGCTTGCCAACAAAAGCTTTGGTTATGGCATTTAAAAAGACTAACATATTCTTTTCTTGAAGCGTTAGTTTAAATTAAGGCGCATGGTGTCTGGCAGCCATCTTCAAAGCACCTTAAACTGTTAATAATGTACCAAACTTAAAATAATATATATAAACTAATAATTGATAAAGGATTTTCTGGGTACAAGATTAAGACTCGAGAATCGGAATTTTCTTCCCGAAGCCGTTGATGAGATGGAAAAGTCGATCGTTGAATCCACTTGTCACAATCGCGTTTTCAGCTTCATCAATTTCGCCGGTATACTTTAGGCCGCACAAATGCAGAAAATGAACCTAAAATAGATTAATTTAAGAAAATATTTGGTGTGTTACCTTGGGTTCTTTGGATTTTTGAGTCTGTGCTGTTTCATGACGTCAAGAAATTTCGCGTATTTTATAGTGTTGGCGAGAAACACGTAGACGTCGGTTTCGCTGTTGTTTTTTGTTGGAAGGCGAGCAGTAATTGACCATCATTCTTGTAAATGGCTTAGTCTAAAATTTAATTTTAAATTTTAAATTTTTAAATAGTTGAAAACTTACGCTAGAATCATTTCCCAAAACGGATGTGAGCGTGTCGAAAGTCGATCCGTTATGCGTTGATTTGTTTTTTCCATCGAAAGAAACAATTTGACGGTGGCTCCTGCCTTTTCAAGGCAGACGGCGAGAAGAGCGGCAGCGACGTGGGGAGAAAAAAATCGTCGGTAGGCACATTTTCGGCTCTAAGTTTGTAGTTGTCGATTATCAACGTGTAGTTTAGATTTGTTTTTTGAATGTTCTAAACAAAACAACAAAATTCAAATGAGTTAAGGACGATCGTCAATAATCTCAGCGACATGGCAATACGGTGAAAGCCTCCCGGGGTGGGGGAAAAAAATTTAGAATTTACCTCCATCGCCATTTCCATGACTTGTTCAAGAGCCGTGACATCTCGGCGTAAATCTGCGGCGCTTTTTTTGTTCTGTCTTGTTTTTAAGAGCCGCAGAATATTTCAAGCTTAAAAAAATTTCATAAACTAAATAAAGAAAAACTTCATTTACCTTGCTTCATTTTGGTATCTGTAAGTTCAAGGCATACGGGCTTGGTTGAATTTTGATTTTTTAACATTGTGTTTATTCACAAGCCTGTCAAGAGAACTGGGTTGAATTGAGTATCCCAGGATTTCAAATCAGGCGCGGAAGAAACCGTATTTGCTTATGAGGTGAAGTCGAGGAACGATTTCGTTCACCGTCATTTTTGGGATGAGCGCTTTCCATACCTAAATTTTTTTTGTTGTTAAAATTCATCTTTTTTAAAAATTTCTACAATTATGAAAAGCTTCTATTATTTTTTTCTAAGCAGCTTTGCCGTAAAGCTGCTGGTCCACTCTAGTTGGGACACCCTGTATATTCATACTCAATCCATAATCATATTTATATCGTATGAATATGCCAAACTTCACAGTGCCCATACGAGGGGGTACCCAAAAGTAACCGGACGATGGCTGTTGCGCGCGGCACACTTCCAGTACGCGGTTCCGCGATAGGATATCCTTATATACCCTTCCCTATCAGTTTGCCAAGCGGCACCGCTGAGAAAGGTGGCACTCCGCAGTTGTGATTATTTTAGTGAGAGGTGTTCTATCCATTTCTCGTTTTTACCATGGATGACTGTCGGGAGCCCCCAACGATTGTAATCGCAAGTTTCTTAATTACGATTACGTTTACAATTATAATCGTAATCCCAATTACGATTACAACCACATTCGTATTTTTTCTGCGATTACTACGATTACAATTGCATTCGTATTTTTTCTGCGATTAGTACGATTACAATCGTATTCGTATTTTTTTTCTGCGATTACGATTGTAATCGCATTTTTTTTTACGATTACGATTGTAATCGCATTTTTTACGATTACGATTGTAATCGCATTTTTTTACGATTACAACCGTAATCGTATTTTTTTTCTGCGATTACATCGTAATTGTATTTTTTCTGCGATTACCATTATAATCGTATTTTTTTCTGCGATTACCATTATAATCGTTTTTTTTCGATTACAGTCGTAATCGTATTTTTTACTGCGATAATTGCATTTTTTTTTTTCAGCGATTACGGCTCATATATGACATTTTTACTGAGATTACCTGATGTCATATACATAGCGTAAACGCAAACGAAAATACGATTACGCCCGTAATCGCTGGGAAAAATACGATTATAATGGTAATCCCAGAAAAAATACAATAACATTGTAATCGCAGAAAAAAAACGATTAAGGTTGTAATCGTTAAAAAAATGCGATTACAATCGTAATCGCAGAAAAAAATACGAATACGATTGTAATCGTAATTAAGAAACTTGTGATTACAATCGTAATCGTAATTGCAATTACGATTCAGCCCAACACTGCTTTTGGTACCCCCTCGTATAACTGAATTACAAGAAAATTATAAAATCAAAATACCTTCTTGTGTCTCAAATTGACATGATTGCAATATGGTATTGACAAAATGTACTCCTCTATAGTTCTAAAAAAATAAGCATTTCAAAAATTAATTGCAATATTGATTAATACTCACGTCACGACTTTACTGGGATTTTCGCAACGTCTAAAATCATCGATTTTAACGAAATGATTGACGATCGTTTTTGCTGCAGGGTCTTCGCTGTATTTTTCGACCATTTTCCCCTTCCCACAAATGGCGTATGTGTAGACGGCCATTTTTACTGTAATGATATAGATTAAGAAAAACAAAAATGGTTGAAATACCGGTGTTTTTGGTTTTGATATGTGCGAGTTTGAGTAGGTCCATGTGCCCAGCCGTGGTATCTCGGCTTCTCGCCAATGAAAGAAGCGACGTCGAGCGACTCTTCTCTATCGTACCATTCACGTATGAATCGCTTGATCGCCCGTCCGGTCCCCAATTTCGGCTTTATTTCAAAACCGAATTTGAAAAAAAGTAAAAACTGATCAGGATCGCGGATTATCATCATCGCCAATGTAAGCGCATCTTTCCTCCATTCGGGTTTTCTGCAGCATTCGCTCAACACCAAAGGGATCATTTCAGGATGCGGGGAAGACTTTTGATCACTTATCTAAAAGAAATTCAAATTTGTTCAAAAATATAATTTCTTACGTATTTTATCATGGTGAAAACATTATCTTTTTCCAACTGGTTAAGAAGGTTTCGCAACTTCTCGATATTTTCGGTGTCGTAAAACTTCTTTTGAAGTCGACATCCAGGAAGGTAAATGTTGCTGTCGCTCCCATAAAGCAAGAACCGCTTAAATTTCGTTTGGGCGCTGACCCTCTGAATTTGAGCGTCACCCTCCATTGCGTCAACTAAAACAAAATTTTTGAAAAAATTACTAGTTTGAAGAGCTTCCAAAGTAAACTTAAGAGAAGGAAAATATAGGAGGGGGATGTATTAAGGAGGGGAAGTATTAGGTAGGGGGAAGTATAAAGGAGTTTTAAGCTGGATAGAAAACGCCCCTTAATCAAGAGGGGTCTATTTGACCCCCCAGAAGGGAAGTTCCAAAAGCCCCCACTAAATCCGCCAATGAAATCAGAGATAACAGGACGGACGGAAGGCACCACTGACGAAATTATCAATTAGACAACCTTCCTTTCCCCACTCCGCGATAACACCTCCACGATTAGATCAGACCATACTCAATAGCTTCGTTCCAACCGCAGTTTGAAACTCCTGGAGCATGGGCAGAAGACGTCAAAATTGACGTCGTTCGAATCGTTTGTCCATCAAATCTGAAGTCCAAATCCTTCTACGCATGCCCCAATAGTTTCAAACTGCGGTTGGAACAAAGCTATTATAAGATTAACTAGAAAAGAGAAGAACACTCCATATTAAGATGTAAACTACTTACTAACATAAAAATTACAAAGAAAAAAGACTTACTCTAACTTATACACTGGTGATAAAGAAAAACGGTCAAATAAAGAAGGTCGAATGACAGAATGAGGAAAAAATTAAAAAAGTGGTACTTCAAATCCGATTTTTTTAAATTGGTTGCGTGGAGACAAGTCAGCAGGATAAATGGCTGACAAATTCAGCATGTTCAGAACAGAAAAGACAGGCGTGTCCATATATCCAAAAAATTCCCCGTGCACAACCTGTTGAAACCATCCTTTTGATAATAACAAAACCTGTTATTCTGAAAACCTCATATTTTCGGCGTTAACCTATCTCTTCGCACGTTTTGCCCTTTTGTTTATTCTTTAACGACGAAATGACGGTTAAAGTAGAGACGGAGATTAAAAAGAAGCCGAAAATCAAGAAATTTTCAAAGTTAGAAATGAAAAAGTTTTTATGGAAGCTATTGAAAGATACGACAGGATAGCTAAAGACCTCCCGGCAAGCTTTAATAGACGTAAGTTTCGTCGAATTCCAGCATCCATTACTCAATTACCTATTCTTTATTCATTATTTTCTTAATTTTTCCTTATTTCATCCGTTTCGCTTAATTTCTTAGAAATTCGTTGCCCACGTGGGGAAGTTATCAGGGAATCGACATCCTCAGTTAATTACCGAGAGGGAGCAAAGATATGTCCGTGGTAACTTCCCCACGTGGGCAAGAAGTTTGAGGATGCCCACGTGCCTTGCTCTCGTGTCGAAGTTACCTGAAAACCCCAAGATAATCAAAGAATCCCTCCAGATAACTTCCCCACGTGGGCATCCTCAAATGTCTTGCTCTGTGGGGAAGTTACCTTGTGGGAATCTTTGATCTATCTTGGTCTAGTTCTTAGAAATATTTGCCACGTGGGGAGTTACCTGTGGATCTATAATCCTTCTTGTTTAAATTCTTCAAACTTTCTTGCCCAAGTGGGGAAGCTGTCAGATAATTTTTGATCTATCTTGATCTAGTTCTTAGGAATGCTTGCCCACGTGGGGAAGTTACCAGGGAATCTATCTTGGTCTAGTACTTAGGAATGCTTGCCTACGTGGGAAGTTACCTGGAAATCTTTGATCTATCTTAGTCTAGTTCATAGAAATGTTTGCCCACGTGGGGAAGTTACTTGGGAATCTTTAATCCGTCTCGGTTAAATTCTTCAAATGTCTTGACCACTGGGAAACCAGGGAACTTGTTCTATTTGTCCACGTGGGGAAGTTACCTGGGAATCTTTGATCTATCTTTCTCTATCTTAGTCTAGTTCATAGAAATGTTTGCCCACGTGGGGAAGTTACCAGGGAATCTATCTTGGTCTAGTACTTAGGAATGCTTGCCTACGTGGGGAAGTTACCTGGAAATCTTTGATCTATCTTAGTCTAGTTCATAGAAATGTTTGCCCACGTGGGGAAGTTACTTGGGAATCTTTAATCCGTCTCGGTTAAATTCTTCAAAATGTCTTGACCACTGGGAAACCAGGGAACTTGTTCTATTTGTCCACGTGGGGAAGTTACCTGGGAATCTTTGATCTATCTTTCTCTATCTTAGTCTAGTTCATAGAAATGTTTGCCCACGTGGGGAAGTTACCAGGGAATCTATCTTGGTCTAGTACTTAGGAATGCTTGCCCACGTGGGGAAGTTACCAGTGAAACTTTGATCTAGCTTTATCTAGTTCATAGAAATATTTGCCACGTGGGGAAGTTACCTGTGGATCTATAATCCTTCTTGTTTAAATTCTTCAAACTTTCTTGCCCAAGTGGGGAAGCTGTCAGATAATTTTTGATCTATCTTCATCTAGTTCTTAGGAATGCTTGCCCACGTGGGGAAGTTACCAGGGAATCTATCTTGGTCTAGTACTTAGGAATGCTTGCCTACGTGGGGAAGTTACCTGGAAATCTTTGATCTATCTTAGTCTAGTTCATAGAAATGTTTGCCCACGTGGGGAAGTTACTTGGGAATCTTTAATCCGTCTCGGTTAAATTCTTCAAAATGTCTTGACCACTGGGAAACCAGGGAACTTGTTCTATTTGTCCACGTGGGGAAGTTACCTGGGAATCTTTGATCTATCTTTCTCTATCTTAGTCTAGTTCATAGAAATGTTTGCCCACGTGGGGAAGTTACCAGGGAATCTATCTTGGTCTAGTACTTAGGAATGCTTGCCCACGTGGGGAAGTTACCAGTGAAACTTTGATCTAGCTTTATCTAGTTCATAGAAATATTTGCCACGTGGGGAAGTTACCTGTGGATCTATAATCCTTCTTGTTTAAATTCTTCAAACTTTCTTGCCCAAGTGGGGAAGCTGTCAGATAATTTTTGATCTATCTTCATCTAGTTCTTAGGAATGCTTGCCCACGTGGGGAAGTTACCAGGGAATCTATCTTGGTCTAGTACTTAGGAATGCTTGCCTACGTGGGGAAGTTACCTGGAAATCTTTGATCTATCTTAGTCTAGTTCATAGAAATGTTTGCCCACGTGGGGAAGTTACTTGGGAATCTTTAATCCGTCTCGGTTAAATTCTTCAAAATGTCTTGACCACTGGGAAACCAGGGAACTTGTTCTATTTGTCCACGTGGGGAAGTTACCTGGGAATCTTTGATCTATCTTTCTCTATCTTAGTCTAGTTCATAGAAATGTTTGCCCACGTGGGGAAGTTACTTGGGAATCTTTAATCCGTCTCGGTTAAATTCTTCAAAATGTCTTGCCCACTGGGAAACCAGGGAACTTGTTCTATTTGTCCACGTGGGGAAGTTACCTGGGAATCTTTGATCCTTCTTGGTTAAATTCTTCAAACTTTCTTGCCCACGTGGGGAAGTTTCCTGAGAATGTTGGATCTATCTTGGTCTACTTCATAGAAATGTTTGCCCACGTGGGGAAGTTACTTGGGAATCTTTAATCCGTCTTGGTTAAATTCTTCAAAATGTCTTGCCCACGTGGGGAAGTTTCCTGAGAATGTTGGATGATCTATCTTGGTCTAGTTTGCCCACGTGGGGAAGTTACCTGGGAATCTGTTATCCATCTTAGTTAAATTCTTCAAAATGTCTTGCCCACGTGGGGAAGTTACCTGGGAATGTTGGATCTATCTTAGTCTAGTTTGCTCACGTGGGGAAGTTACCTGGGAATGTTGGATCTATCTTAGTCTAGTTTGCTCACGTGGGGAAGTTACCTGGTTTCTTTGATCTATCTTGGTCTAGTTCTTAGAAATGTTTGCCCACGTGGGGAAGTTACTTAGGAATCTTTAATCCGTCTTGGTTAAATTCTTCAAAATGTCTTGCCCACGTGGGGAAGTTTCCTGAGAATGTTGGATCTATCTTGGTCTAGTTTGCCCACGTGGGGAAGTTACCTGGGAATCTGTTATCCATCTTAGTTAAATTCTTCAAAATGTCTTGCCCACGTGGGGAAGTTACCTGGGAATGTTGGATCTATCTTGGTCTAGTTTGCTCACGTGGGGAAGTTACCTGGGTTCTTTGATCCATCTTGGTCTAGTTCTTAGAAATGCTTGCCCACGTGGGGAAATTACCTGGGAATCTTTGATCTATCTTAGTCTGGTTCTTAGAAATGCTTGCCCACGTGGGGAAGTTACCTGGGAATGTTGGATCTATCTTGGTCTAGTTTGCTCACGTGGGGAAGTTTCCTGGGTTCTTTGATCTATTTTAGTCTGGTTCTTAGAAATGCTTGCCCACGTGGGAAAGTTACCTGGGAATTTCGGATCTATCTTGGTCTAGTTTGCCCACATGGGGAAGTTACCTGGGAATCTGTTATCCATCTTGGTTAAATTTTTCAAAATGTCTGGCCCACGTGGGAAATCAGGGAATTTTGGTCTAGTTTGCCCACGTGGGGAAGTTACCTGGGAATCTCTAATCCATCTTGGTTAAATTCTTCAAAATGTCTTGCCCACGTAGGGAAGTTATCCGGGAATCTTTTTTTTTTCAATTTCAATTTTGTTTCAGGACTGGATGAAAATGGGGAAGAAGAGGTTGAGCTTAAGACTGGTAAGAGTTCATCCTAAATTTTTTTTCTCGAATTATTAATTTTTTTGTAGGACCTAAAAATGGTAAAAAACCTTTCCCTAAACTTGGGAACGCCCCAAGAGCTAAAACTATAATGGAACTTCATAAGAGGTTGAATGAAATGAAAGGTAATCGGCTGCATATTCAAATGAGGGTTGTTAACGGTTGATTTTAGGCAAAACAGGGTATCAAGCGACATTGATTAAAAAAGGACTTAAAAATAGGCTCACTAAGAAACAGAAATTGGAAGAAAGGAAAGAGAAAAAGTTGAAAGCGAAGGCGGCGAAAAAGAAAGGGAACGCTTTTAAGCCGACTCCTGTTGAAGAAGACGCTCCAGCACCTTCGACAAGCCAAGGTCCATCACTGATGTTCAATAAATTTGACTTTGAAGAACCCGAAGTCAAACAAGTCTCCAAAGACGCCAAAGCGACTCTTCAGCAAATCGAGAAAAGCGAGAAAAAACTAAAAAGCTTAGAAGAGCGTGGCCACGCGGATAAAGTCGTCCGGATAAAAACGCAGAAAGCGTGGGACAAAGCGATCCGCCAAGCGGAAGGTGTCAAGGTCAAAGACGACGTCGAACTCCTCAAAAAGTCGATAGCGAAGAAAAAACAGAAGAAAGCTAAAAGCGCCCAAAAATGGGAACACAGGCTCGAAATGGGCGAAAAGAAAAAAGTCGAAAAACAGAAAAAACGTAAAGAAAACATTTCAGCAAAAAGCAAACAGAAGAAAGATAAAAAGATCAAGAAGTCCGTCAAAAAAGGAAGAGTCGTATTATAACATTTTTATTTTATTTTCTTTATTTTGGCTGTGCTTTTTCGAATTTTTTCTAAGTTGGTGTGCGTTTTTGTACATCTAATAAGTATAACTATTTTTAGTTCCTAATTTTAAGATTTTTTTTTAATGAATAAATTCTCGAGGATCCAATTTCTCTTTTATTTTAGTTCCTTTTTGTTTAAAAATTGGAGGTTTTGATGGATTTTTGTAGCGTTCAAAGTAAAAGGCGACCAATGCAAAAATGTAGCCTAAAATGATAACTAATATGCCAAAGCGAGAGGTTCAAGTCCTAGCGAGAGAGTATCCTGTTTCCAATGGCAATCGGGTTTTTTCGCAAACCAATGATCTTTCGTCCTTTTCATCACACCTACTTCACGCATCGCTGTAAACCTTGAAATTTTTTGCATAAAAAGTGATCTAATATTTATTACCCTTGATTGAAGAGTTCTTTGTATGGGCTGTTTTTACGCATGAGACCACCGCAGTGGAAAGGTCGATATTTTTCGATTTCGGACAACGAGCAGATTTCTGCATCGCTCATCTTCTTCATTATTTCTGCGTAGACGACCTTTTCTTCCGTGTAGTAAGCAAACTTACCTTTCTTCATACGTTTTACGGCTTCTTCGACACGTAAAAAACGCTTTTTCGGATCTTTTATCTTCTTCAGTTTTTTACGCATTATAATTGTATATGTGTCATTTAATACCTTTAAAAGAAATTTTGAAGTTTAAGTGCATACTACATGAAGGAGACAGCAAATGCTAGGACACTAGGAGCATCTATTAGGTGTACAAAATGAACTCGGCCAAAATCTACAAAATTCAAACTTACCCCTGTGGCTGAGTTTCATTTTGTACACCTAATAAATACGAGGTGTGGCTATTAAATAACCGGACTGAAGTCATAACAATTTTTATTCGTCTCCAATGACATTCGAAGTATTATCTCCTTCAATATACTCCCCTTGGCGATCCCTACACCGCTCCATACGTTGTTTCCATTGTTGGAAGCAGTGCTGGAAGTCCTCTTCTGTTAGCTGGTTCAGTACCTCCGTCGCTTTTGCCTTAACCGCTTCCACACTCCAAATCTTGTTCCTTTTAGCGCCGATTTCACCTTAGGATATAGAAAAAAGTCACAGGGGGCAAGGTCGGGAGAGTAGGGTGGATGATCCAACACTGGGATGCCGAATTTCAAAAAAAAAATTTTTTTTTAACTTCAGGTTAACTCGTTGTTCCATCTGACTACTAGTTTGGCATTTTTCCGACGCGTCACTAATGAGAACACTACTTCAATCGACTCCAACAGTCGAACCGAGCGACCTGACGACTTGTCCAGCAAGGTGAGAGTGGGGGAAGGACCCTCAGACTAAATCATCATCATGTTTAAACTTGTCGCGTCGCGCTCGCACTTTGCTAACAGCAGCATCAGTCCGGTTATTTAATAGCCACACCTCGTAAAACTTGTAGGAAATTCAATTCTCTATAAATTTGCACTTTATTATTTTTTTCTAGGATGCACCATTTTCGGAAAATAATTTTTTAAAAATAAATTTATCTTGAAAACAGTGCGTCCTAGAGAAAAAATGAATAGAATAAAAATTAAAGAAAATTAAATTTCCAACATATTTTATTTAGTGCATTTTTCCAATATCTGTAACGGTTTACGATTTACAAGCCTTTAAAAATTAACCTTCTTAATGGTTATACTTCAATAACCTTCTTACACGGAGAAGGTCAACTTTTGATGGACTTTAACGCCTAAAATGTTCAAAATTTTGAAAAAATTAACTACTAGGTGTACAAAATGAAACTCGGCTAAAATCTACAAAATTCAAATTTACCCTGTGGCTGAGTTTCATTTTGTACACCTAATAATTCTAGACTATATGTGGGCAACACATGGTTTTGCTATTGCCCGTGACGTCATGGTTATCTTCTAGTTAGGCCGCTCTAGTTGCCCACCAGTGATCTAGACTCTGCCTTAAGATGCTTCACTACTCTTTGACTTGGGTACACCTTGAGTCACTAAAATTTGCTAGTAACTGATGTGTATTTGCTAGTATGAAGAAAGGTGATATAGTCTAGAATTAGATGCTCCTAGTGTCCTAGCATTTGCTGTTTCCTTCATGTAGTGTAATGGCTGTAATAGTAACTGTAGGGTGTAATGCTGTAACAGCAATGGCACATGAGAACTGTAGCTTTATTTCTTCGGGTACTTTGCCTGATATTTTGTACAGTGAGTCCCTGGAATCGGTAACCAACGACTTGGCATTGCCCTAACAGGGGATCTGCAGGGAAAGGAAACGGTAATAAACGATCGTTCAGGTCACCAGATACTCTATGGTCGCATCTGGTTGGAGCACCTAATTGATACCTCTTCAGTTAGTAGCAAGTTTGCTGTGCCAGAAGCCATCCCTACTATTGCATTCTCACATGATCCAACTTGGCTCAAAACTTGGACCTACATCAATTTCATTCCTCATATATGGCCCTTCCATAATAGCAATATCTATGTCACTTTTAAGGAGCTGATCGATATTCTGTATGGCGTTCGGAGACTGCAGTAAAAGTCCGTTAAGGATGGCCGTGTTGTAGTAGACTGCTGTAAAAAACGTAACGAAAAGCAAAGATATGTAGATAATCCGAGTAGACAGCTTGTACGAGTTATCAGGAAAACCTAAAAAAAAATTCTTAAGAAAAGAAAGATTTTTTTGCTGACTTGCCTTGCTGTGCTAAAGAAGCGAGAACCAAAAGTAAGCTTCCTCCTAAATTATCGTTGCATGTTGAAGTTTTGTCATGTTTAGATACGACCTTGAATGTGATAACTCCAACTAAAGAACATACGCCGAGACATGCCCAAACTATGGGGTCTAAAGGAAGGATGAGCGCTTTGTACGTCCCAAATAGAGTCGGTTGCAAAAACGTAAAACAAACTCTAAAAATACGTAAATAACCTCAAACTCCTAACCTGCATACTTCACTATGCTTATAGACGAGATGAAATCAACGATGCCCATTCTTTCTACCTTAAATTTCGTTGGCGAAAGTCCAAATTCGGCCTCTCCACGAAATACCTGGCCGACCATTCCTGTCCAGGAGCCATTTACATAATCTCCCCAAGCTTTTGTCAATTTATAGTTCATGCTAAAACAATACTTAGAATAACATAGGAGAAAATGGAATGCACCTAAAATTGTAACGTTGGGCCATATGAATGTATAATGAAAGACCATATCTGCGAAGAGTGTCGACGCCATCTTTGAAAGATCTATCCAATAGAGGAGGAATCAAATTACTTAAGTTGAACTTAATAGTGGTCATCTACGGAAAAAATTAGTTTCCTTAAAAAATTGGTTTTTGTAATACCATCAGGCTTGCATTGAAAACAAATTGTTTGAAATCAGTCCGAGGAGGTCTCGGCATCGCCTCAAACTTATCATCGCTCAAAAAACCAATTTCAGATTTCTCAATATCTGAACTTTGATGCACCCTGTATATCATAAATGCGAATACCGTTCGTAGCCAAAATAACGTCGCTGTCTATGCTGAGTCGAGACGGTCGCAGAAATTCCAAAACTCTGTCGATATCCTCGCACCAAATTAGCCATCGATATGTCCCATTGAATGAGTTAAAATTCTAGAAAAAAGAGGAAATTCCTAATTTACAAATGAACAATGACTAAAAATGTCATAGTTTGTTAAGAGTTTTACATGGTACAAAAAATCGTATCCTTCTTCGCAAGATAAATCCAAAAAAACGCCCATCTTTTGCAAGTGGCCAGGAACTAAATCGAAATTGGTTTTTCCACTTAAAATATTAGCATCGATGTAATTTTGTTTGTAGTTCAGCATATTTGCGTCTGAAACCAAAAAAAGATACCCAGTTTTAAGCTTTTTTCCCAGGAAAGCGGTGTTTAAAAGCTCCCTGCGCACTTAAATCCTGCTGGATCAATTGTGCTGCCTCTTTCAAGGATTAAGGCTCTTAGTTCAGTCGATGGCATGAGCAAAATCAATCTTTACTATCCAACTCATAAGTCATAAGTCATAACCAATAATGGAGGAAGAAATGACTTCGACATTATTACGGATATCTCACGACGTCTACTACAATCATATCTTAGTAAGTCATATCTTAGAGACTTCATGGATACAATGGTAAGTGTTTGACAAGCTAACCTCAACTATTCAACCTCAAAGTGTACCCAAGTTCTCCAAAAGATAGAGCCACTTTCGCGGCTCTTCTTGAGATACCCGTTATCACTGTTATTTCTTCCTCAATTGTTAACTATAATTTAGATAGTTAAATAACCTCGTTTTTGGTTGTATAAGCTGTAATAAGGAAGAACCAGTAAGAACCGGTGATGAAGAACTGATACACCCCACCCCGGAGGGAAACCCCGTTCCGAGTGGGAACGCCATTATATAAACCCCCGTCAGTCTCTCAGCAGCAGTAGTCTCGAGTCGACAGCCAGTTTGTGAAGTTTAGAAAAGTGTAGAAAATCGTTGTAAAGAAAATTAAAGCATTGTTAGTGTGGATAAGGACACGGACTGAATTAGGTGAGCGATATTTTAACTGTTTTCTTGTATATGAAGGATTTTAGAGTAAGGCTAGTACCTAGTAACAAATGAATAAAATTAATGTATGCAAGTTGGAAGAGGTTAAAATAAAATCAGACCCTGTATAATTTGAATAGTTGTTGGTGAATTTGTTCCCTAAAATCTTAAAGGCAAGCGAGCGAAGAACCGGTGGTGGACTGTGGACGGACGTGTCCAGAAGGAATTAGAGTGGGTAGCGCTCGGCGGAGTCCGATCGCCCGGAAGAGCCCGATCATTTAAACGGTCTAAGGTAAGCCTCTCACTCCGCAGACGAAATCGGGGAATTACAATTTGGTGGCAAAGCGGTGGGATATGGTTGTAGTTCTCGAACAGACCCGGACCCAAAACAAAGAAAACAAAACATTTATATAATACCCGATTTTGACGAAAATATTCACGAATTAGACGACAAAGATGGCAGACAGTGATGAGGAAGGAGACAAAATGGACGTCAGTCAATTGCTGGCCCAGCTTAAACAGCTAACAACGGCTCTACAAGGAGCTGGGAGAAACAACATCCCAAAATCAGTTTACGATGCGATCAGACCGTGGACCCCCGAAAATCAGGATACATATCCAATTCAATATTTCGTCGAAATATTCGAAGACGCTACCAACAATCTGAATGAGACTCAAAAACTACAAATTCTGAAAACAAAACTTGGAGGATCGGCGGTTAATTTTTTGGTCGAACATCCGGAATTAAGAGAAGGAGACGATCGCTACAATAGAACGCGCGACGCACTCGTGAGATGGTATGGAGTCACCGACCCGATCAAAGCAGCAAAAGAACTATGGGACATTAGAAAGAGCAGTGAGGAAACACCAAGACAGTTTGCCGCACGCGTCCGAGGGGCTGCAAGGAATTTGGTGATCTCAGAAAAGGTGGAACAGACGGCCGAACAGAGAGCCCAAGCCATTGAACAACGTGCTAACGCAGCGTTTATCCGCGGCTTACCACCCCGATTTTCAGCGTTACTGACCGCTAACCCAGGGACCAACCTTGAGCTATCTGTAAAGAAGACGGAGGAGTTGGAAGAAATATTCTCAAGATCGAACGAAAAGGTCACATACGGAGAGGATTGGATAGACGTCGCTCCTATTCAAGCATTGGACACAAAAGACCAACGAATGTTCCGATGCTTTCATTGTAACGAACCTGGACATTATGCAGCCAGATGCCCAAATAAGGAAAAGGACGGAAATCGAAGACCAACAGAGACCCAAGAGCGACCACCACACCGTTGCTATTTCTGTAATGAATGGGACCACTATTCCATCAGGTGTCCGAAATATCCAAGATGCGGATTTTGCGGAGAACGCGGACATTACGAGCAAAACTGTACGGAAATGGTCAAAGTCCTACGACCGAGCGGACGGACAAATCCGAGCGAGATATCGAAACTACCACTCGAAACACAACCGAGCGCGCAATTAAGCGGAATCCAACCAACACAGACAGACGTGTCCAGCGACAATTACGACATAGCTCAAGTTGAACACGAAATATTACGTGTTCGGGCTGAACCAGTAATACAAATACAGGCGGAAGTAAATAGAGAAAAGGTGAACTTCACGTTGGATACGGGAGCACAAGTGTCCACATTAAATAAACCACTGACGACGGCACCGATGGAGAATTCTACAATCCGAGCTTCTGCTGCGGATGGACGCGCCTTAGACGTTCGTGGAGAACAAACGGCCATCGTGAACTGGAAAGGCCATGAAACGCCACATACCTTTTTAGTCTTGGGCCCAGAGAACCGAGGATTAAATCTGATGGGTTTGGACCTAATGCGAAAATTACCCATTGGAGTTAAACCAGGCATGAGAGAGCCGTACGAAGTGAGCGGTCTAAATACAACCACACTGACAGGGACTCTAGACCCACCGAAAACAGACAAGGAAGAGATCGAGCTGAAAACCAACGACGATCAAAATGAGGTGAAACCGGACGAAAGCGATGATATTATGGTAGGACCGGAACAACCGAGAAGCGAAACAGTTGAGACGACCGACGAGACCATACCATACATCGACGATGAGCGTCCTATACCAAGCAGAGAGGAGTTAGAGGCAGCGTTATCTCACTTAGAAACGCCAGCCAGACATCTCGCACTCGCCACGTTGAGCAAGCGAATGAACCTGTTTGGTGAGCCAAGGATGGAAGGATGCTCCCTAAATGTATACCACGAGATCGACACGGGAGACGTACAACCGGTTCATCGGAAACCTTACCCTGTCCCTTTCGCCCTAAGACCCATAATAGAAGAGCAACTCCGGGAACTGATTCGGCAACAGATCATTGTACCATCAAAAAGCCCGTGGTCATCCCCTGTAGTTCTGGTGAAGAAGAAAGGGGAAAATACGACACAGGCGGAGAATTATCGTCTGTGCGTGGATTATAGGGAAGTTAACAAAGTCACTAAGTCTGACGAGTTCCCAATGCCAAATATGAACGAGACGCTCGAGCTCTTAGGTGGAAATAAATTGTTTACCACACTGGACCTAACGGCGGGATACCATCAGATACCAATGGCACCCCAAGACCAAGAAAAGACTGCTTTCTCGACTCTTGGACAACACTACGAATATGTACGAATGCCATTCGGGCTGAAAAACGCCCCAGCGACTTTTCAACGGACCATGAACACCATTCTACGCGACCTGATCGGAGAAATCTGTCTGGTGTACTTAGACGATATTATAATTTTGGGACGAAACCTGGAGGAACATTTACAAAATATAAACGAGGTACTCGACCGAATCGAAGCCAGCGGTCTACGATTGAAATTTAAGAAATGCTCGTTTCTACGGCAATCAGTGGAATATCTTGGCCATATAGTAACTACAGAAGGCATTCAGATGGACCCAATGAAGACCGAAGCGATACGTATGTTCCCCATTCCGAAGACGCGGACGGACATCCGAGCCTTTTTAGGACTCGCGGGGTATTACCGGAAGTTTGTACCCAAGTTCGCCGAAATCGCCGCTCCAATCACGAAACTTTTGAGAGCAACTGTGGAACTAAGCTGGGGACCAGATCAACAACAAGCCTTCGAAGCCTTGAAGGCAGAACTCCAATCTGATCGGATACTCACCTACCCTGATTTTGACTCTAAAAACCCATTTATACTAGCCACCGACGCATCCGGACTAGCTTTGGGCGCCGTCCTATCACAGGTCCAGGATGGGCAGGAAAGACCGATCGGGTACGCGAGCCGAAAACTAAATCCGGCTGAACAGCGATACTCCACGACTGAGCGAGAATTGTTGAGCGTGGTGTGGGCAACCAGTCACTATCAGCCATTCTTGTTAGGTCACAAGTTCGTGCTCGAGACCGATCACGCTGCCGTAACAGCTGCCATGAATATACGTGATCCAACATCAAGAATAGGTCGATGGATCCTACGATTGAGCGAATATGAATTCGAAGCTCGACATCGTCCGGGAACACATATGGGACACGCGGACGGACTTAGCCGGATCGTACTTGGACGATTAGCGATCGCCGAATATCCAACCGAGCTTCTTCGAGCGGCCCAAGAAATTGACCCCTGGGTAAAATCAATCGCCAACCAACAGGAACTTACGGGTTATTCCAAAGAGAATGGAATCTGGGGCAGAGAATTCCGGGAAAATGGAAACCGCGAATGGAAACCCCTGATGCCTGCAACCCTGAGACATTGGGTGTTAACTGCCTGCCACGATGACGAGTGGTCAGGACACCCAGGAATCGAAGAAACCGAACGCCGCGTAAGACGAGAGGCATACTGGCCAACCATTACAAAATACGTAACGTCGTTCGTGAAATCGTGTGAACAATGTCAGAGGCGTAAGAGCCCGACGAGACTGAACGCGCCAATTCAGAAACCAACTATGCCCAAAAAACCTAACGAGATAGTCGCTATGGACTTGGTTGGGCCATTCCCGGACGGAAACGACAAAAAAATGATATTAACCATCATTGACCAATTTACTAAATATGCCGAAGCATACCCGCTAAAGAACGGAACTACGATCGAAATCCTGAAAGCTCTGAAGGGAAAATACTTCCCAACGCACGGGATCCCGGAAACTATTGTTACAGATAGGGGAACCGTGTTCACCTCAGAGAAATTCATTACGTTCTGCAAACTCCATGGCATCTGGAAACGAAAGACGACCGCATACCACCCACAGTCCAACGGGGTAATAGAACGATTCCATCGCACCTTAGAGGACATCGTTGCGAACCTGTCAAAGGAAAATGGCCGCGACTGGGAAGTGTTGTTACCTACGGCGCTCGCAGCATACCGAAGTTCTACTCATTCATCCACGGGATACTCCCCGAACTTCCTTCATTTCGGACGAGACATACGTGCACCAAGCTCCATTAAGTTCCAATGGGAGAAACCAGATGATTTCTGGAGATCAATGGATAGGAGCAACCGAGCTCGGGAGTCCGCCTTGCGGACAATGGAGAAGAGATGGAAGGCACGCGAGGTGCAGGCCAATAAAACTCGAAACCCACGATACTTACAAATAAATGAACCTGTATATGTAAAGATCATGCACCCGGTAACCGGGGCGAATAAGAAATTTGGTGCACGATGGGTAGGGCCATGGTACGTTCAAAAGAAGATCTCTGAAGTAAACTACGTCGTACAAGACACCACTGGAAGAAACCATTTGCTGCACATCAGTCGGCTAAAGACTGCTTTTCTGAGGGGGCCCTTGAATCAGGA
The DNA here is from genome assembly GCA_014119065.1 of Orius insidiosus. Classification (NCBI taxonomy): domain Eukaryota; kingdom Metazoa; phylum Arthropoda; class Insecta; order Hemiptera; family Anthocoridae; genus Orius; species Orius insidiosus. Next base: position 97,220 of record JACGAQ010000425.1, on the reverse strand, counting down.
GCAGGACCAAATAGTCCAACGACCCACACCCCAGACTGAGCCAGAAGAGGAGAAGCACGATGACGACGAGGACTACTACGAGCTCCCTGACAACAGACGCTCGGAGAACAACCATGCGGACAAAGACGTCCTCAAAAGAGCGCCGGACATGGAACCATGCATGGAGAACGATGTACTCAGACAACCGGACAAGGACCCAACCGAATCAAGCGACGACTGGGATAATGCATACCAACCTATAATAGTCCCCCCATATTCCCTACGGCCACGTAAAATAGACAATTACAAGCAAAAATTCAATTTGTAAAAAAAAAAAAAAAAAAAAAAAAAAAAAAAAAAAAAAAAAAAAAAAAAAAAAAAAAAAAAAAAAAAAAAAAAAAAAAAAAAAAAAAAAAAAAAAAATTTTTGTTCTAGCATTCAAACTAGGGTTAGTGTCACTTTAGGAATACTTCATAGCAAACCTCTTCCAACTTAACTTTTATTTATAGCTATATTTAATAGAATTTTAAAACTTAATAAGCCTTACTTACATCCTTCCAGGAAACGGTAGAAATGTCGCAGGGAAAGAATATCGCGACCCTCCGCCTGGACCTTCTAGAAACCCACTTTGGTATTATTGGCGATTGCGCCCACCTATTAAGAAACGCCAGGTGCAAGCACTACCGAAAAAAGAAATTCGAAAAGTTGATATTTGCCCTCCGCGCGTGCTATCGCATCGCGGGGATCCCACCAGACCAGATCCCACCAGACTCGGAGTACGACTTGTCAGATTTGGAAACTGAGGTGGAGGTACCAAAACGAATGAGCGACCGGCTACAAAACCTAGAGCAACAATTAAGACACCGACCACCGGTCCAAAAGGTAATACAATCGCCTATCATACGGGTCAACAACATCCCAATGACGTCCGTACGACCATGGTCAGCAGGACCATCGGAGGAGGAGACTGAAGAGCCAGAGGTAATTAACTGGACGAATCAAGAAATACCGGCCACGACCATCACACCAACTGTCACCACCCCATCGACCACCAGAAAGCGACCACGAACGAGTTCACCGAAGACGACCCCAACGAAGACAGCCGAGGCCAGGGACCACGCCTCCGACTCTCCAGTGCCCACAGCTCAGAATTGCAGAGTCTGCAGACGACCGGGTGGAATCGGACGAATGCGTCGATGCGACGCATGTCGGAACTTTTTTAATCGACGAAAGGGGCGACCCCCGATTCAGTGTAGGCACACATCAGCTAAAGACAATGCACCGACCTGCACATACTGCCGATACAAGAGGTGTGCTCGGCTCGCTCGGGACTCCACATCGACAAAGGAGGGCAAAGGATTGCCGATGAGGGCATCGGCCACCCGGGGAGAAGAGGGATGTAATAAGGAAGAACCAGTAAGAACCGGTGATGAAGAACTGATACACCCCACCCCGGAGGGAAACCCCGTTCCGAGTGGGAACGCCATTATATAAACCCCCGTCAGTCTCTCAGCAGCAGTAGTCTCGAGTCGACAGCCAGTTTGTGAAGTTTAGAAAAGTGTAGAAAATCGTTGTAAAGAAAATTAAAGCATTGTTAGTGTGGATAAGGACACGGACTGAATTAGGTGAGCGATATTTTAACTGTTTTCTTGTATATGAAGGATTTTAGAGTAAGGCTAGTACCTAGTAACAAATGAATAAAATTAATGTATGCAAGTTGGAAGAGGTTAAAATAAAATCAGACCCTGTATAATTTGAATAGTTGTTGGTGAATTTGTTCCCTAAAATCTTAAAGGCAAGCGAGCGAAGAACCGGTGGTGGACTGTGGACGGACGTGTCCAGAAGGAATTAGAGTGGGTAGCGCTCGGCGGAGTCCGATCGCCCGGAAGAGCCCGATCATTTAAACGGTCTAAGGTAAGCCTCTCACTCCGCAGACGAAATCGGGGAATTACAAAGCAGTCAAAAAGTGTCAATTTTTAACATGCCTTCGTCGGCCAATAGTCTTTTACTTACACATATTCATTTTGCCCAGAACGGCCATGGCAATATGGCGGATTTTAACCTAGAAAACAAGCATCAACCAACCTCCAATATCGCAAAAGAAGTAAGATCCAGAAAAATCTAGATAATGATTTGCAACAGGCCTTAAATTTGGCAAAGATTCCGTATGTGTAAAAAGTACAACAAGTATAAAGGATATCATTTTTTCGAATGCGGCTAAATGAAGTACCCAAACGTTTAAGTTACAAACGTTTTGGCGTATTTAATTATTTACTATAAAGAGTTCGTCACTCAATGAAACAATCTCTATTATTCTTTTGAACTTGTAATAAAAGTGTCTTTGTTTTGAGTATCAATAGATGTAAATAAACAATAAGCGTGAAGATTTGACAGATGACGTTATGAATGAGTTATTACGAAATGAACATATTGAAAGGTCTGCTCTAAGGGTCTGTTGTAAAGGTCAGCTGTAAGGTCTGAAGTAAGGGTCTGCTGTAAGGTCTGCTGCAATGGTCTGCTGTAAGGGTGTGCTGTAAATGTCTGCTGTAAGGAATTCCCTGACTTCTTAGCTCTGATCAGAGATCAGATCATCATATTATCAGCTAAACAGTCATAAGGGCGTCATATTGTCGGTTAAAATGAGCTGAACAGTCGTCAGATCGTCATATTATCAGCCGAACCGTCGTAAGAACGTCATATTATCAGCTAAAAGAGGCCGTCAGACTGTCATATTAACAGCTAAACAGACGTCAGATAACAGTCGTGAGGGGGTCATATTATCAGCTAAACAGTCGTCAGATCGTCAGATAACAGTCGTGAGGGCGTCATATCATCAGCTAAACAGTCGTCAGATCATCATATAATCAGCTAAACGGTCGTCAAATCATCATATGGGCAACTAAACAGTCATAAGGGCGTCATATTGTCGGTTAAAATGAGCTGAACAGTCGTCAGATCGTCATATTATCAGCCGAACCGTCGTAAGACCGTCATATTATCAGCTAAAAAAAGTCAGACCGTCATATGGTCAGCTAAATAGTCGTCAGACCGTCATATTATCAGCTAAACAGTCGTCAGATGACAGTCGTGAGGGCGTCATATTGTCGGCTAAAATGAGCTAAATAGTCGTCAGATCGTCATATCATCAGCTAAACCGCCGCTTCGTCAGACCGTCATATTATCAGTCTGCTGTAAGGGTCTGCTGTAATGCTCAGCTGTAAGGAATTCCCTGACTTCTTAGCTAGCGGAGCCTTTTTACTGGTCAAAATGACTTTCACTGTACAGTTAGACAGAAAAATGCAACGGACGGACGGCAACACAGACAACCTCATGACCAGTAAAGATCACTATCAGTTTTCCTCTACCGGGTCTGCTGCAAGGTCTGCTGTAAGGTCTGCTGCAAAGGTCTGCTGTAAGGAAATCCCTGACTTCTTAGCTAGCGGAGCCATTTAATGGTCAAAATGACTTTCATTGGACAATTAGACAGAAAAATGCAACGGAAGGATGGCAACACTGACAACCTCATGACCAGTAAAGATCACTATCAGTGTTCCTCTATGGGGTCTGCTGTAAGATCTGTTGTAAATGTCTGCTGTAAGGTCTGCTGCAAAGGTCTGCTGTAAGGGTCTGCTGTAAGGAAATCCCTGACTTCTTAGCTAACGGAGCCTTTTTACTGGTCAAAATTACTTTCACTGGACAGTTAGACAGAAAAATGCGACGGACGGACGGCAACACAAACAACCTCATGACCAGTAAAGATCACTATCAGTTTTCCTCTACGGGGTCTGCTGTACGATCTGTTGTAAAGGTCTGCTGTAAGGAAATCCCTGACTTCTTAGCTAACGGAGCCTTTTTACTGGTCAAAATTACTTTCACTGGACAGTTAGACAGAAAAATGCGACGGACGGACGGCAACACAGACAACCTCATGACCAGTAACGATCACTATCAGTTTTCCTCTACGGGGTCTGCTGTAAGATCTGTTGTAAATGTCTGCTGTAAGGTCTGCTGCAAAGGTCTGCTGTAAGGGTCTGCTGTAAGGAAATCCCTGACTTCTTAGCTAACGGAGCCTTTTACTGGTCAAAATTACTTTCACTGGACAGTTAGACAGAAAAATGCGACGGACGGACGGCAACACAGACAACCTCATGACCAGTAAAGATCACTATCAGTTTTCCTCTACGGGGTCTGCTGTACGATCTGTTGTAAAGGTCTGCTGTAAGGAAATCCCTGACTTCTTAGCTAGCGGAGCCTTTTTACTGGTCAAAATGACTTTCACTGGACAGTTACACAGAAAATTACGACGGACGGACGGCAACACAGACAACCTCATGACCAGTAAAGATCACTATCAGTTTTCCTCTACGGGGTCTGCTGTAAAGTCTGCTGCAAAGGTCTGCTGTAAGGAAATCCCTGACTTCTTAGCTAGCGGAGCCATTTTACTGGTCAAAATGACTTTCATTGGACAATTAGACAGAAAAATGCAACGGACGGACGGCAACACAGACAACCTCATGATCAGTAAAGATCACAATCAGTTCTCCTCTACGGGGTCTGTAAGGCGTCTTTAACTTCTTTGACAATAACTTCAATTTTCGGAAGTTAAAGTACCAAGATTTGGGAAATAACTCCTAAAAAGATCCTGAAAATCCAGAAAAATGGGTTTTCTTCATCAGAAAACAAAGGAAAATTTCCAAAAATTTACTAAAAATAAGGGTTTTCATGAAAACACCCAGCAGACTCCTCTAAAAAATACTGAACTGAGGGATATTTACAATTATAGTTTCTGGCACAAATATCCCTACTCCTTTAGGAACGTAATTGAAAAACGATTCGGCGCATAGGCATATTTGTCTTAGGGGGACAAAAAAAAAATTTTTTTTTTTATTTTAAAAAATGTCGTGTTCTTATATTAGTTCACCCCATCCGAGTTTGAACGCCTACTCTGCCAACTTCTAAGGTTTATTTTTAAGTAACGCACGCGACGTGTTCTAAAACGAGGGGTTTTCTTTTCTGTTGTGTTAACTATTGTTAAAAAAGTGAAATTATGAGGGAAATTCTTCATTTGCAAGTCGGCCAATGTGGAAATCAAATCGGATCGAAGGTTTGCAACTTTTCAATTATGTAATTTTGATCAATACAGCCCAAAGCCAAAGAGAACTCGTGAATCATTAGAAATGTATGAATAAAAACGTACTTTAGAAAAAAAAAAAATGAATAACCTATTTAAAAAGGAGGAAAAAACCTTTGATATAATCTTATCTTTTATTTACTGTGTGTTTTGAAGGGGGGATTCTAACTAAAAATTAACAAGAAAAAAACTTTACAAGTGGTTTTTTACACGTAATTTCCGAAATTAAATTTTAATTATGATGTAATACCTTGCAAAAAAATTAATATCGCGAAAATTGACCAGGTAGTTTTTGAGAAAGGGTTAGGTAATCAAACAAACCCTTAATTATGTTAAATTAATTAAAATAATAAAGTAATATGTCCCTTTATTAGGTTAAATTTTTAAAACAAAGCCAAGAAATTTTGGCTAGAGATGCCCATAGGTTCATTTCGTTAAAATTTAGCTATCCAGGAAACTGAAGTTTATAATGCTCCCCATAAATCCGAAAAATCTCATTAATTTTAGGTTCTCAATATTAGAAAAACCTTGTAGGTGTTTTATGGTTCTCAAAATGGCGGCCGAGAGGTTTCTATAACCTTGTCTGGATGCCATTTTGAATTAAAAATGTATATTGCAAGTTTTCTAATCTAAAAGATCTTTTCTGACGTTCTTTTAGTTCTGGGAGATAATCTCGGATGAACATGGCATTGATCCTAATGGTTTTTATCATGGAGATAATCCTTTACAACTAGAAAGAATAAACGTTTACTACAATGAAGCATCAAGTAAGTTGGTATGTGTGAAGTAGTTTGTAGATTGAATTAAAATTAGTTCTTTTAAACAAAATTCTCGTTTTTTAGCAGGGAAATATGTTCCCAGAGCGGTCCTTGTCGATCTTGAGCCGGGTACGATGGATTCGGTCAGGTCGGGTCCGTTTGGACAACTTTTTCGGCCGGACAACTACGTTTTTGGGCAAAGCGGTGCAGGGAACAACTGGGCTAAAGGGCACTACACTGAAGGAGCTGAACTTGTCGATGCGGTGATGGATGTCGTAAGACGCGAATCTGAAAACTGCGATTGCCTCCAAGGGTTCCAGCTTGCGCATTCTTTGGGCGGTGGAACCGGATCTGGCATGGGTACTCTTCTCATCTCAAAAATTCGTGAGGAATATCCTGACAGGATAATGAACACATTCAGCGTCGTTCCTTCACCTAAAGTCAGCTAAACTTTTTTGCAATTTTGTAAACTTCAATATAATTTTTTAAGGTTTCAGACACTGTTGTTGAACCATACAATGCGACACTTTCTGTCCATCAACTTGTTGAAAATACTGACGAAACATTTTGTATTGACAATGAAGCTTTATATGATATCTGCTTCAGAACTTTGAAACTTGTATCACCAACTTATGGAGACCTCAATCACCTAGTTTCTGTAAGTTCTTAAGGCAGCAATAAAGAGATGCTGAAGATAGTGGGAGACAACAATAACCATTCAGCTATTTTGTTGAAGTACAAAGACAATGAGGATACTGCATCTTCACCATTCTGACATCCAAACTTCCAGCTCCAATATTTATGTTTCTTTCTAGATAACCATGTCTGGTGTGACTACATGCCTTAGATTTCCTGGACAGTTGAATGCCGATTTGAGAAAGTTGGCTGTGAATATGGTCCCGTTTCCAAGACTGCATTTCTTTATGCCCGGCTTTGCCCCATTAACTGCTAGAGGAAGCCAGCAATACAGGGCACTCACTGTACCTGAACTAACCCAACAGGTAGAGCAAAAATACTATCAAAGCATAAATTTAAGATTGATTTAAGATGTTCGATGCCAAAAACATGATGACTGCATGTGACCCAAGGCATGGCCGATATTTAACCGTTGCTGTTTTATTCAGAGGGCCTATGTCCATGAAAGAAGTCGACGAGCAGATGCTTAGTATTCAAAATAAAAACTCAGCGTACGTAAAATTTTTTTTAAAAAATGTCTTTAATTTTATTTTAGTTATTTTGTCGAATGGATACCGAATAATGTCAAGGTCGCTGTGTGCGACATCGCTCCCAGAGGCCTTAAAATGTCATCAACATTTATCGGAAATTCAACAGCAATTCAAGTAACTGACCTGTAAACATAGAACTTTTAATTTTCTTTTTAAGGAGATTTTTAAAAGAATATCGGAGCAGTTCACAGCGATGTTTAGACGTAAAGCGTTTCTTCACTGGTACACAGGAGAGGGAATGGACGAAATGGAATTTACAGAAGCCGAATCCAATATGAACGACCTTGTTTCTGAATATCAACAATATCAAGTAAAAAAAACCTTATTGTTGACTAATTTATTGTTGTGCTTATTTATTTTATTTTTGTGTTTATTTATTTTATTTATTATTATTTTTTTTTAGGAGGCAAGTGCAGAGGATGAAGGTGAATTCATGGAAGACGAAGAAGCAATTCCAGAAGTCGAACAATAATTTTGTTTTTTTTTATAAAATGTATAAAAAATCATTTAATTCCTTACATTACTAAAACTAATAAATATTAATAATTTATGACTTTTTAAACAATAAAAATAATTTAATTTAAAATTTTTATCTACTAAGACCACTCGGAAGGTTTAAGTTTTCCTTGGAGGGCTCAATCGAGATCAATGACGTCAAAATCGACAAGAATCTGTGGATTAAAAAACTTTTATGGACTCAACATTAGAAAAAAAATTTTTATTTATATAAGATTATAAAAAAAAGTTCATGCAATTTCGTCAAGTTTTAAAAAGTCGATTTTATTCAAATCCCAAATGTCGATCGAATTTTTCTCACACATTTCAACCATATATCTATTGAAGTTATTTGTCAAACGATGTTTAAAATTGATTTTTGCAGTCTTCTCTATTTTGGGTAGTGTTGTTAAAACTATTTTAAAGTTGAATCTTTCGTTAAATGCTTCAACCAGGTCAATATAATCGTCAGAAACATTGGAAATATCAGCGGCTATAAGGAAAACTGTGGAAGGTGAGTGATTTCGAAGAAATTCAAAAATTTTCGAGTCAAATGTAACCGGCTTCTTATCATAAATGATGGGTAATTTATTATAATTTTGGGAAAGAAGTTGGCAGTACTTTTTCCCCTGTGTGTCATAAATGACCATTATCGAACTACCACGAACAATCGAATTTATATACTTCGCGAAAATTTTGGCCGTTTCGCTTGTCATAGTATACTGCCTACAGTCCTGCCAATAATCCAAACGTGACTCCATTTCAGCAAAGTAAACCTTAATCCTCGGCTGCTCAATTTTTTTTAGGAAGCAACAGGAATGAAATACCTTGGCACTTCTGGAGCCATCCTGGTTGTCGATTTTGGCTTTTTTTTGAACAGGTTCAGGTGATGGTCGACTCTAAAAAAAATTTTATTTTAGTCCAAAAAAATTAAGATTTTACCTTTTCATCAGCCTCAAAACACATCGGTTTTATTGCAGCCTGAAATCATTTATTTAATAATAAAAACATGATAATTAACTTGCAAAAATAATCGAATAAATAAAAAGAAACTTACAGAAGGTTTGCTTTTTTGGTTCTGACATGCCATGCCTTGTAAAAATTTCTGAAAAACAAAATAATACTTATATAGACTTTAAATACTGGTTTGAAGAGCTTCCAACGAAAACACTGGTTGAAGAGCTTCCAACGAAAACTTCCTTAAAGAGAAGTAACATAAATAAAAAGAAACTTACAGAAGGTTGCTTTTTGGTTCTGACATGCCATGCCTTGTAAAAATTTCTGAAAAACAAAATAATACTTAATAGACTTTAAATACTGGTTTGAAGAGCTTCCAACGAAAACACTGGTTTGAAGAGCTTCCAACGAAAACTTCCTTAAAGAGAAGTAACAATATAGGAGGGGAAGTATAACGGAGGGGGAAGTATATAGGAGGGGGTATAACAGAGGGGGAAGTATAACGGGGGGGGGAGTAGAACGGGATTTTTTTTTTTTTAATTTTCCGAGTTTTTTTTAAAACAATTTACCAATTTTTTTTTTTTTTTTTTTAAAGTTTTCCGGGTTTTTTTTTATAATTTGCGCTTTTTTTTTCTGAAAAATTTTGTAAGTTCTTTTTTTTTTTTTCGAAAATTTATCTAAGTGTCAAGGTAGAAATAATGGGCTCTTTGGCATAGGGATGTGCCTCTCGTAATGGGTAGAATATGAAATTTCTCCCTACTAAAAAAAAAATAATAATTAAAAAGTGGCAATTTTTTTATACCAAAAATTCGTAAAAAAAATAAGGAGTCATTGGTGAAAATCGGACCAACGGTTCGGCCGCAGCGAATTTTTTAAAATTTCAAACAGACATATCTCCGCCATTTTTTCGAAATTCAAAAATCGCCCTCGTTAGTTTTTGTTCACCGACTAAAGATTATTTGGTAAATATCTGGTAAATCGGCAACCGGAGCCACAGACAAAGTTGAGATCGGTAAAGACCATATTTGATTTGACTCTCCGGGGTCTGGAGGACCCTTCCCCAAAAACCTGACGTAGAGGGTATCACAATAACTTCTTTAAGGAAGTTAATAGTATTTATGAATGAATATGAAAAAAGTCATACTAATTTTCTTATTAAATTATGAATAAAATATGAATACCCCCATTCTGGTTTTAGGTATCTTACCGAAATGTGGGCTGTTTTATGGGAAAAACCTGTTGATTTATAAAATAAAGTAAAAAATACACGAAATGTGCGAATTACCTCATAAGACATACTAGCTTCATCTGGGACACTTCCATGGAGTCGACGAACTACCTTTACAGACGATGGCTTTACCAATTTGTTTGATGAAATTTTGTCATAATGATTAAGATTTTCTGCGATGCTCTCATTGTTCCTAAGTGGCTCTTTTCGTATAGAAGTGGATTCTAAGTCTTTTAGCTGAAAATAAGTTTTTAGAAAAACAAAAAAGCACAAGGCCATTTTGAGTTAAGAATAGCTTTGTTCCAACCGCAGTTTGAAACTTCTAGAGCATGCCCAGGACTTGTACGTCATTTGACGTCAGATGGCTTAAGATTTGGTGGACAAACGATTTAAACGACGTCTAATTTGACGTCCAAATCCTTCTGCACATGCTCCAGGAGTTAATTCAGTTTCAAACTGTGGTTGGAACAAAGGTAATGGTTTCTAAAGAGAGTTTAATAAATCAATAAAAAAATACGCTAAATCCAACAATTGCTACTTCATCAGAGTCAGAACTGATGGGTGAAGCTGCTTTTTTAGGCGGAGCTTTCGATCGAGAATTTTTAAAAAATTTCTAAAAATTTAAATTTTTAAAAATCGAATTTTCTTAACATATTGTAACCTCACTTTTTTCTTTCGGTTGGTCTTAAGAGGAAGAGACGTCTCCACAATTTCAACATCCCATCAGACTCTGAGGAAACAATTATTTGATCTATAACCAGAAAAGTCTGAAAAAAAAAATGAGCGATTTGATAAAATCTAAGATATTTTTTATTAACCTCTTTTGTGCCGTCAAAGTTATGGGCAAGGCTTCTTCCTTTGTTGATAGTGCCTCAAAAGTTGATATCGGCTATCGAGAATAAATAATATTTAAATTATTCCGAAAAAAAAAAAAAAATATAGGTAGGCTGGAGGTATTCAAACCTCACAGAGGTCATGGGTTCAAATCTCAGGCAGAGTGGAGTTTTTTTTTTTCTAAAACCTCGCCCACTCTGCTGAGTTGGCTAGATGGCACCATGGCAATATGGTGGGATCCCCAGGGCATATATGCCTAAAAGGTCAAAAGATAAAAATAACTCCTTTGTGCCATCAAGTAATGGGCGAAGGGTTCTTCCTTTGTTGATAGTGTCTCAAAAGTTGATATCGGCTACCAAGAAATAAATAACAATTAAATTATTCAGAAAAATAAAATAATAGGTAAGCTGAAGGTATTCAAACCTCACACAGAGGTCATGGGTTCAAATCTCAGGCAGAGTGGGAGTTTTTTTCTAAAGAGTCTCGCCCACTCTGCTGAGTTGGCTAGATAGCACCATGGCAATATGGTGGGATCCCCAGGGCATATGCCTAAAAGTTCAAAAGATAAAAATAACCTCCTTTGTGCCATCAAAGTTTATAGGCGAAGGCTTCTTCCTTTGTTGATAGTGTCTCAAAAGTTGATATCGGCTACCAAGAAATAAATAATAATTAAATTATTCAGAAAAATAAAATAATAGGTAGGCTGAAGGTATTCAAACCTCACCACAGAGGTCATGGGTTCAAATCAGGGCAACTGGCTTCATCTATCACAGTTTCTTTGTCGTTAGTTTTTTTGACGACGCTTCCTCTGGAGGTTTTTCTATCGCAGAAGGCGAAACAGGAGATGAAGGTGATGGAGGCCTCGTTGAATTTTCTGAAAAATTTTGTGAAAAAAAAAAAAGAAAAGGAAAATGGGGGTGCCTACCACTAGAACTTGCTGGTGAATTAAGAATAGATTTGATGGGCCAGGTTTTGATAGGTCTGTCGAATATCTGTAAAATTTGCAAAGGTTTTAAATTTACATAAGATTTTTAAACTCACTGACAAAATACAATCAGAGATGGGCTCATACTCATAAATTTGAATAAAAATTAATCAATTCTAATTTTTAAAAAATTTGATTTGATAGAAAAATGATACGATTATATTCAAATATGATTGAGATTATAACTGTAACATGATTATGATTATGCTGTATTTTGGCCAAAATCAGAAAAAGTTAAGCATATTTATGGATATGAATGCCCATAAAAACTCCATTTTTAATGATTTTTCACTCACCAAATTGGGATAAAACAACCCTTGGAAAAAGATGGGAAGAATCATTCATAGACGCCAGCTTGAGATGAAGATTCACCATTTAAAAGGATACTTTCTGAATTTTTGACTAATCTAAAAATTTAATTTTTAAAAATTTTCCCTTTTGAATCAGAAAAAGTTAAGCATATTTATGGATATGAATGCCCATAAAAACTCCATTTTTAATGATTTTTCACTCACCAAATTGGGATAAAACAACCCTTGGAAAAAGATGGGAAGAATCATTCATAGACGAGCCAGCTTGAGATGAAGATTCACCATTTAAAAGGATACTTTCTGAATTTTTGACTAATCTAAAAATTTAATTTTTAAAAATTTTCCCTTTTGAGATATAAAAGACTAACGTAGTTGACGGCAAAGGTTCCCTTGTCTTTTTCACTATTTGAACTTCTTCATTTTTCTGGATTAGTCGAACTTTTAAAACGCTCTAAAAAAATAAAATTCAATAAAAATTTAAAACAATTTTAAAACCCGTACCTGAAATGTCTTCACAAAGATTACAAATCCAGAATCCGGATTGGATATTTTATAGGGCGAGCATTCCAAATGCGTACCAGAGAAATGACAAAATGAACATTTATACTTGCCCATTTTCTATAGGAAAAACAATTATATTTTAAAGAATATAAAATAAGAATATTTACGTTTTTGAATGGTTATGATATCGCCCTTTAGGACATTTGCAGACTTCGGCATTACAGTAATAAACTTGCTGTAAATCTTCAAACGCCCTTGGTTCAAGCTCCCAGGAAGCATCTCTAAAATTTAAAAAAAGCACTATTTTGAAGAGCTTCCAACGAAAAGTAAAAATAGGAGGGGGAAGTATAAAGGAGGGAATATAACGAAGGGGGAATACCAACGAAGGTCCCTCTCGTAACGTGTGGAAGTATGAAATTTCTCCCTACTAAAATGATAATTAATTTTTAAATTATAAAATTATATTATTATAATTATTATATAATCTCCCTTTTAAAATGATACAAAAATTATTCTACACCGAAAATTCGTAAATATAAGGAGTAATTGGCGAAAATTTGGTGAAAATCGGCCGCAGCGAATTTTTTAAAATTTCAAACAGACATATCTCCGCCATTTTTCGAAATTCAAATATCACCTCGTTAGAAACTAACGAGGTGATATTTGAATTTCGAAATATGTTCACCAACTCAAGAAAATTTGGTGAAAATCGGTCGAAAACTGTGGCCGGCCGGCACCACAGACAAAGTTGAGATTGGTATAGATCTATAATCGAATTGACCCTACGGGGTCTGGAAGACCCTTCCCCAAAAACCCGACGTCGAGGGTATCACAATAACTGCTTTAACCCTTTCGAGACCGCGTCTGACACCGGATTTTCTGCACTACTGGCGCAGAACTTTTTCCCTCACTTCTCCCCGACCGCTCCCAGCGCCCAGCAAAGCACAGAAAGCGACGAGTGATGCAATCATCACATAGTTCATTTCTTTCCCAACTGATGGCCAGTTTTTGCATGTCGCTAGCGCCACGGAAAGCGAAGGTATTAATTGAAGGAATTGAAGTCAAAGTGGTGTAAGTCAATTTTCGGTAGACGCTGAATTAAGCACAAAAATGCGTTGTAGAAATAAAAAACTGCTTATAAAAAAGTGGAGTAAGTCAGAGCTTCACTCATTTCGTCGTTAGATGGCAGCAAAAAAACTTTTCTACTGAAATAACTTCAACAATTTTTGCATTATGCTGATTTCCTTGAAACGATGATAAAGTGACTGACAACACTATAACTTTAAACCCTTCAATTAGATATGATATCTTAGAGAGGCTTCCCGCTGGGCAACTAAAGTCGCCTGCGGTCTCCAAGCGAATTTCGCAAATGGCAACTATAATCGCCTGCAGTCTCGAAAGGGTTAAGGAAGTTATAAATTAAATCAATAAAATCATTAACTTGATTAACTAATTAAATACCTTTGAGGAATAAATATTCCCAAATCCTGGCAAAGTTTTTTAAAATGATCCCTATCTTGGCATAAGGAGCATTTAAAGTGATAAAGGCCTGCCTCATTAGCATATTTCTGTAAAAGAAGTATTAAACTGCATATTTAAAAAAAAATTCTAACCTGAATGCAAATTCTATGAATTGGAATGGATTTACAACAAGATGGCCAAATAAATGAAGTCTTATCATTCAAATTGATGTTCTCCGAGCAGATAGGACAGTCGGGTTTTGTCAATTTTAACTTCTTAACTTCCTGAGGAGGTATTTCTTGATTTTTTCTATGTCTACCGCAATAAGAGCTGAAAACTTAAATTTAGTAAATTAAATACTTTAAATGGATTATATACGGAAAAAGGCCGAAAAATAGATGCATAGATCCTTTTTTTGTTCCGCAAGGAAGATGGAATTTGATCGTGCAACTTCTGTGAGAACAAACGATAGTTGCTCCTTTCTTTTTGCAGTAAGAACATACCTAAAAATAATTTATTATTAGTTGGTTGCGACTTTTATTTAGGTCATTTTTTTTATTGGAGCAATTTTTTTTTGTATGAATTTTGTCCCAACTAGATGGACCACTCTGTATAACTTCTGGCATAAGGAGCTGTATAACTTCTTGCATAAGGAGGTGTATAACTTCTGGCTCCTTATGCCAGAGAACTGTTATACAGAACTTTTATACAGAGAACTGTTATACAGAACCACTCTGTATAACTTCTGGCACAAGGAGCCTGGCATAAGGAGCTGTATAACTTCTGGCATAAGGAGCTGTATAACTTCTGGCATAAGCAGCCGTATAACTTATGGCATAAGGAGCCGTATAACTTCTGGCATAAGGAGCCGTATAACTTCTGGCATAAGGAGCCGTATAACTTCTGGCATAAGGAGCTGTATAACTTCTGGCATAAGGAGGTGTATAACTTCTGGCTCCTTATGCCAGAGAACTGTTATACAGAACTTTTATACAGAGAACTGTTATACAGAACCACTCTGTATAACTTCTGGCACAAGGAGCCTGGCATAAGGAGCCGTATAACTTCTGGCATAAGGAGCTGTATAACTTCTGGCATAAGGAGCTGTATAACTTCTGGCATAAGGAGGTGTATAACTTCTGGCTCCTTATGCCAGAGAACTGTTATACAGAACTTTTATACAGAACCACTCTGTATAACTTCTGGCACAAGGAGCCTGGCATAAGGAGCCGTATAACTTCTGGCATAAGGAGCCGTATAACTTCTGGCATAAGGAGCCGTATAACTTCTGGCATAAGGAGCCGTATAACTTCTGGCATAAGGAGCCGTATAACTTCTGGCATAAGGAGCTGTATAACTTCTGACATAAGGAGCCGTATAACTTCTGGCATAAGGAACTGTATAACTTCTGGCATAAGGAGCTGTATAACTTCTGGCATAAGGAGCTGTATAACTTCTGACATAAGGAGCCGTATAACTTCTGGCATAAGGAGCCGTATAACTTCTGGCATAAGGAACTGTATAACTTCTGGCATAAGGAGCTGTATAACTTCTGGCATAAGGAGCTGTATAACTTCTGGCATAAGGAGCTGTATAACTTCTGGCTCCTTATGCCAGAAGTTATACAGAGAACTGTTATACAGAACCACTCTGTATAACTTATAATAAAGTGGCAACTATAATAAAGTATAAAAAAGTGGCGTTTACATTAAACTTTTTTTTTGCAGGACGAAAATTATAGAAGTTACACAGCTTTTAACTTCTAAAAAAAGTTAAATGCAAACGCCACTTTTTTTTTTGGAGGAGGAATCGACTCCATTTGGTAGATTTTGGTTTTGATATACAGGGTGCCACTGAGAGGTGTTAACTTTGTTAAATGGGAACCTTATGTATTTCATAGACTCTACGCTCAATTTTAAGCAACTTTTACTTTGCTCAATTTTTTGGTTTGGGCAATTTTTTTTTTTTTTTTTTTTTTTTTTTTTTTTTTTTTTTTTTTTTTTTTTTTTTTTTTTTTTTTTTTTTTATGAATTTTGTCTCGCCTAGATGGACTACCCTGTATAAAACTTCAATAATTTTGTCTGACAAACCGTCGCGTTAGTTCTAACACCGGCTATGTCATTTTTTCAAGGTTTTCAGGAGAGCCAAAATACGGATTAATTTCTCATTGAAATCAATGCATTACCTGTTGGCTAAATCGTGAACTACGTGCTTTCTGTTGGTAATAGGGTTCAACTACCAACGGAATTCGATTCTTCACAAAATTTACCAACAGAAACAATGCCAAACTCAAAATTGATAAAAAATGACTTAGCTGGTGTTAGAACTAACGCGACGAAAACTTACAGAAAAAACCTATATACAGGGTGCGATTTTTAACTTCCTCAATTCATTTATATTTTCCAATTTATTTAACTATGAAAACTTTCAACAGACAAAAAAATGACTTAAGTAAAATTTGCATAAAATTGAGTGTAGAATCGATCACAAGCATAAAAATATAGGGTTCCCATATAAAATAACAAAGTTAGCACCTCTCTGCGCCACCCTGTATATCAAAACCAAAATCAAGCAAACAGAGACAATTTCTGGTCCAAAAATAAGGGGGGTTTACATTCAACTTTTTTTTTTGTAGGACTGAATGCTTTGCAGTAAAGTTACTGGTCCACTATGGTTGGGAACCCTGTATTTATGACCGTTAATTCACCATTAAGTCCAGGAGACAAGGACATTTTATGAACTTACTTCCGTTTCTCCTCGTTTAGCCTCATCTTTGATGTCATTTGATAAAAAACCAAGGATACCTTGGTTGTCTCGACCATTTTGCTTGATACCATTAGACAGTAACTACAAATAGAGATATTATTTTACAACTGCAATAAAATGTATAGTTATTTACCAGACAAAAATAGTGAACACAAATAGTTTTCAATTTGTATATCGAGCCAAGACAAGCCTCCACTTCATCGGATGAGCATAAAATACATTTTCTACCAGGTGGAAAGTTGTTGATCGGCTTCACCCTCATTTATTCTGTCTGAAAAAAATAGTTCAGCATAAAAAATGGGGTGAAAAAACAAAAACGAATTGGCTAGCTTAAGGCAGGTAGTTTTAAACATCCAAAAGGGTGCCTTGAAAACTAACAAGTCAAGGAAGGATTTTCAAGGAATGCTTGAGGTATACAGGCCGCAGTTATAAAGTTTAGTTCTAGAAAATAACTTAAAATGGAAAATTACCTAAAACTTTCATAAAAGTTAATGAGTTTAGTTTTAAAAATGTAAATATCTGCCTAAACATTAATTAATTAACATAAATTTGATGACAATTAACAATCAAGAAGTCAACAAGTTCAGTGCCGGCACAGAACAACGAAAACACTGTTATTGTTGTTCTGACTTCTGAGGTGCCGGGCGCCAGAAAACTGGAGGTTATAATGATGTTATAATCAAACACCAGCATATCCTTCCCGATTAGGGATATTTTGCGAAAGTTGGCTATCCTGACTTAATCAGTTTTGATGTTTATTTACATTCGTAACCGTTCGAATTTCGAATTTTTCCTATTTTTGTTGTATCAAAATGGATTTCGATTTAGACCCACGTGAAGTTCTTCAGCATCTAAACGCTCTCGGGTATTACAACATTTCTAAAGACCAGCTTCGAGAATTTATAAAAGGTTTTGATTTTTTATTATTTAAAATTTATCATTTTTGCTTATTTTCGGATTATTGTAATTCTGCGATTTAAAAAAGTTTACATCTAGGTGTAAAAGAGAAATAAAATGGTGGAGAACCCCCCCTCAAGAAAATTTAAACCAAATTTTACCTCAAAATTTACGACCTCATACGTTTTTTCTCAGTTTTACCACCTTAAAAGGCTGAAAATCAAACATAAAACGCTAATTTTAACTACATACATTGATTGTATTACTCATAAATTTGTTTGCATTTCTACCACCTTAAAATTTAAGCCCTCGCAAGTTTTGATTGCACTTCTGCAAATTTAAGTTTACAAGTGTTGCAAATGCAACAATAGCAGCAGATGCAGATGCAGCAACAACAGCTGCAGATGCAGATGCAGCAACAACAGCTGTAGATGCAGCAACATCAGCTGCAGATGCAGCAACAACAGCTGCAGATGCAGCAACAACAGCTGCAGATGCACCAACAATAGCTGCAGATGCAGCAACAACAGATGCAGATGCAGCAGCAGTATCATGAGCATTTTTAATCGATTTAAACATTATGTGGGCCCTTTACAGAGAAGAATTTTTTTTTTTCATCCTTAAAATCTACACTAATATAAAAACTATACAAACAAATAAATTCTCTCAAGAGCCCATCAAGCCCATCAATTTTGCCAACTTAAAAACGTTATCTTTAAACTTTTAAATACTTGATTTAGCATGTGAATAATGAAAAACAACATAAGAATTTAAAATGTAAATATTGTGGTCGAATAAAAGAAAAAGGTTTGTGATGTCATTGTCAGCGGTTAAGTCGATAACGTCACCGTTTGGCGGTAAAATATCCAAAATGTGGCCAGAATATAAAATAAAAGGGATTTTTATCTGTTTCAGACCTGAAGAAGTTGATAAAGTACGATTTAAAGAAGAAAAAAATTGAAGATGTTAGATTGAATGATTTGGCATCTTCCAGCGACGAATCGACCGATCATAAAATGACCGACGACAAAGAAAACCGTTTGTTATTCATTGTGAATTCAATTTTTATTATTAATTTGTCTTTTTTAGTGCCTCAAATGACTCTTCCTCAAATGACTCAAACGACAGATGCACCGTCCAGACCTTGTTCAAGGTCATCTGGCAAAAAGGCGGGAAAAGATTCTCAAAGTATGTTCCGACTTCAAAATAAACCAGGATCAAGTAATTTAGCACAATGGAATAGGATTTATTTTTAATTTTTTTTTTCCAGCGAAATCCATTATTTCGGATTTTAATTATGGAAAAGGAGACGATTTTAAGAAACAGCGATCTTGCGCTTCATGTATGGTTAAGCTAGACAAAAAATATACACGTGTCCAGAAATATGCAGGGTGTCCCAACTAGAGTGGAACAGCTTTTTACAGCAAAGCATTTAGTTTTAGGGAAAAAAAAGGTTAAATGTAAATCCTCTTGAATTGACTCCATTTGTAGATTTTGATATACTGGGTGGCGCAGAGAGGTGCTATCTTTGTCAATTGGAACCCTTTATGCTTTGAATTGATTCTACGCTCAATTTTAAGCAACTTTTACTTTGCTCAATTTTTTGGTTAGAGCCATATAACCCGATAACTTATATAATTTTTGTTTCAATCTAAGTAAAAGTTGCTTAAAATTGAGCGTAGAATCCAATTAAAAGCATAAAAACGTAGGGTTGATATTTAAAATAACGAAATTAGCGCAGAGAGGTGCTAACTTTGTCAATTGGAACCCTATGTTTTTATGCTTTTAATCGATTCTACGCTCAATTTTAAGCAACTTTTACTTTGCTCAATTTTTTGGTTAGAGCCATATAACCCAATAAGTTATAAAATTTTTGTTTCAATCTAAGTAAAAGTTGCTTAAAATTGAGCTTAGAATCAATTAAAAGCAAAAAACTTAGGGTTGATATTTAAAATAACGTAGTTAGCGCAGAGAGCTCAACTTTGTCAATTGGAACCCTATTTTTTTTATGCTTTTAATTGATTCTACGCTCAATTTTAAACAACTTTTACTTTGCTCAATGTTTTGGTTAGAGCCATATAACCCAATAAGTTATAAAATTTTTGTTTCAATCTAAGTAAAAGTTGCTTAAAATTGAGCGTAGAATCCAATTAAAAGCATAAAAACGTAGGGTTGATATTTAAAATAACGAAGTTAGCGCAGAGAGGTGCTAACTTTGTCAACTGGAACCCTATGTTTTTATGCTTTTAATCGATTCTACGCTCAATTTTAAGCAACTTTTACTTTGCTCAATTTTTGGTTAGAGCCATATAACCCAATAACTTATATAATTTTTGTTTCAATCTAAGTAAAAGTTGCTTAAAATTGAGCGTAGAATCAATTAAAAGCATAAAAACGTAGGGTTGATATTTAAAATAACGAAGTTAGCGCAGAGAGCTGCTAACTTTGTCAATTGGAACCCTATGTTGCTTTTAATCGATTCTATGCTCAATTTTAAGCAACTTTTACTTTGCTCAATTTGATAATTTCTCTGCACCACCCTGTATACCAAAACCAAAATCTACCATATGGAGTCGATTCCTTGTCCGTAAATAAGGGGGGTTTCACTCTTTTTGGGACACCCTGTATTTATAACTGTTGATTAAGTCCAGGAGATAAGGACATTTACGAAGTTCCGTTTCAAAATTACCCAAAATCTAGCTTTTCTGCGTTAACGACAAATGTTTTTAATAAATTTATTTTGCAGTCATAAGGCCTGGTAGTTGTACAAGCAGGCAGGGTAAGTCAGACCCAGTGAGCCTCTATCATCATTATCAGGCACTTTGGGCGCAGCAGAATCTACCCGGAGACAACCCACACACCGACTTACGTTGGAGAATCCGCCACAAAATGATGGGACATGTATGTTAAACTCTAAAAATCTAAATTTAATTTTTTTTTTTTTTAGTCTTCTAAAATTGAAGAGAAAAAAGTCAAAACTCCTCTGGAACATCCACCATGGGTCGACCCTTAAACGCTAAAATACATTTTATTTTATTTATTAATTTTTTTTATTTTAGAAATAAATTGTCCTCCCGCTAATCGTCCTCATTTACACAAGAAATATCGAGGCCGATTACTTTTGAAAAAAGTTCAAACATTTCGATAGTTTTAAGGGAAGTGTCGACATTTTTTCGAAACGCTGGGCCATAAGCGAAAAAAGTTGGATGCATGTTTTTGTTTTTTGGGTCGTATCCGTGAACTCCGAATATCGTATTGTTGTTGGCTGAAAATTATAAGTAATAAATTGGCAACACTGATAATGATGTACCATTATATTCTTTGTCGTACTCTTGCTGCCAGTCGTCATAAAAAGCGTATTCGTTATCGGCGACTGCTAAAATCGGGGGTGACCTTTTGTTATGTTTGTATCGATATCGATCGGGAATATGGGACACTTTATAAACAGTGAAATGTCCGTTTTCTTCCATTTTTTGTTTTAGTATTGAGTAGACGGCTTCTTCTTGCCCGGGATATGGATAAATTTGCAAAACGGGCGAGTAGCCATATTGGTTCGCTCGGCCAGCTATCCATTGGTCGAGTCGTATAACGTTCATCCGCCTTACCTCCTCCGTACCATGATCGGCTAAAAAAATGACGTTCACATCTTCCAATCCGTTCGATTTCAAACCGTCCATTAACGATTTGACATATCCATCCATTTTAGAGATCATTTCGTCAGTTTGGGGTGAATTCGGACCGTAAATATGAGCGACGCTGTCTGGATTTTGGAAATATAGGAAGACCAGATTCGCCGGGTTTTTTCCACTAAGAAACGAAATGGCATCGTCGATCCTTTTTTGAAAATCGGTCGATTCGTTGTATGGTATGAAATATGTGATGTTGCGCCCGGCGTAATCGAAACTTGCCCCAGGCCACATAACTGATCCGCTGACTCCTCCTTGAATTTCGTTTAAAGTCTAAAAATAAAAATGGACGTCTAGACTATAATACAACCAAGGAGTTCGGAAAATCGTAAGAATTTCGTTCTTTTTGCATAAAACAGCAGAATAATGCCACCATGATTTTGGAAGAAAAGAGAAACACTTACCCAAATTGGAACAACTTTGGGATTGTAATGCCAAAACTTATAGGTTTTCGAATCTAAAACGGTATTGGTCTCTTTGTCATAAATAAGATTTCCTATGACGCCATGATCTTCTGCATATAGTCCAGTTGACATCGTGAAATGATTCGGATAAGTCACCGTCGGAAAAATATTATACAGTGTGGACCTCGTCGACGATTCTCTAATCTTGTTTATATTCGGCGAGAGCCCTCTTGAGACGTAATCGTAGCGAAAAGCATCCATCGAGACGACCAAAAGTCTTCCTTCTTTTCCAGTCAAAAACTCAAATTTTCCGCAGACCTCAACGACCGAAATTGCTACCATAAGTACCTTTATTAACATTGTAACTTTTATTCTCAGAAATGAAACCCCTTATGTACTCCACGTTCTATTATATTATAATAAGGATTTTCCCTACTGATACATAATCATCTTATCTACTTACTATGAATTATTTACACTCTTAAATAAGGGTAATAATCGCTCCATAATCAAACCGCGAAATATTCAATTTCATGATTGTCAAGTATAAATTACTCAAGTTATCATGCGATTATATAAATATATATATAAAAAAAGCACGAAATATACAATTTCATGATTGTCAAGTAAAACGAAAAACAAAATTTTTTGATTCTGCGACTACTGCACCCATTGCAATAGGTGTCTGGTGCTCATTTCATCAAAATTTGGTGCAAAGCACTTTTTTTTTCAGGAAATTTACGCAAATTATTTTTGTACTTAATAACTCATAGTTTTTGAGATACTTATTTGCTAAAAACCATGACACCCCATATTATAATAAGGATTTTCCCTACTGATCCCAGCCTATCTTCTCCACTCAATCAAGCCACCAGATACATTTTGGTCAGGAAAAAAAAAGTAATGGTTTGAAGAGCTTCCAACAAAAACTTCCTTAAAGAGAAGTAACAATATACATAGGAGGGGGAAGTATATGGTAAGGGGAAGTATATAGGAGGGGCAAGTATAACGGAAGGGGAAGTATAAAGAAGGGAAGAATAAGGAAGAGGGAAGTTTTAATTTTTTTTTCGAAAAATTTTCCTAGTTTTTTTTTCGAAAAATTTTCCAGGTTTTCCTTTTTTCCAAAAATTTTCCGAGTTTTTTTTTCCAAAAATTTTCCGGGTTAAGAAGTTTTTCTTCAATTCTTGGAAAAAAAGATTTAACACCTGTTATAAAATATTCGGCCATGTCTGAAAGTGAAATATTAGACCAAGAAAGTTTATCGAGAAAATTTCCATCTGAGGATTTTTCAGAAGAGGAAAATTCAAAAGATGCTAAGTAAGTTCAGAGTTATTTGTTAATTCACTAAATTTATTTCAGTGTGACGAAAAACTTGAATTTCAAACTTTTATCTTTAATTGATGCATGTTTGAAGAGTATCGACGATAACCAAAAGTTGTCGGACCTTCTCAGGTTGAGCTCAGACGCAATTCTAGACAAAATCGAGGAGTTCAAAAACCGAAAATCGCCTTCGTAATTATCTTTAGGCGCAGTAAAACTTTCAATTTATGGGAAAAGTTTTTTCTTCAAAATGTTCTAATGGCCTGAGCACCAATTGGTCATCTTTTTATTAGAAGCTTCTCATAAATTGAACGGTTGTTTTGACTGATTGGTCTGTACTAAATAGTTTTTAAAGTAATATAGCAGCTACTTCGAGGGATTCTGAAGATGAAAGTGTGGAATTCACGGAGGAGAGTGAAACAATTTCCGTTTTTCCTTCCACACTTCCTCAAGAAGTCTTCTCAAACAAAAGCACTGAAACAAGTTCTACTTTTCGAACTAAAAAGAGCAAAAGGTATCCTCTCTAAGAGTAAAAATTTTCTCCATCGTTTATTCAGGAGGACAACAAGTGTATGCAGTAAATGCAGCTGTAAAGAAAACGACATCACGAAATACGAAGTCGTGAAAACAATCGGGAAAAACTTACTCAAAAAAAGACTTTTTAAAAATTTAGTCGCCGATTACACGAAGCCTGAAAACGCCTGTTTGAGAATACCCATAAAAGAGAAGACTCCTAAATCAATGTGAGTAAAATAAATGGGTGTAGAATCGATTAAAAGCATAAAAACGTAGGGTTACTAGTTAAAATGACGAAATTAGCACCTTTCTGCGCCACCCTGCATACCAAAACAAAAATATACCAAAACTTGTCAAAAATTAGGAGGTTACATTTATCTTTTGAGGGCTAAATGCTTTGAGTGAAGTGGAGTTGGGACACCCTGTATATTTTGTCTTGCTCTAAATCTTAAACCGTAACATAATTATGTTTACAGGCGTGTTGCTTCTGAGGCTCCTTTATCGATGAGGCTCTCCGCCATTGCAGAATATCAACTTTACAACACGATCATAAGCGTCCCTGCTTTTGATTGGACGGCTGAACAGGTTGCCCATTGGGTAGCTTTCGAGTTAAGACTTCCTCAATATCGTGTACTTATTTCATTTTTGTCTTTTATTTTTTTATTTTCGCTTTAGAGAGCTTTTTAAAGAACTGCATCCAAGGAAGGCATCTGGTGATGATGAATGCTGAATCCTTGGAAGAAATGGGAATAAGAAACTTTGAAGATGTTGCTGTAAGGATTGATAGGTTATGTACACTGAAGAATTCATTTTTTTAAAGAAAATTTCGAGGGCGATACGGCGTATGTTCAAGCTTGGAAAAGAAGTTGATGTGAATTTAGAGTTGACGAAAGGCCGATTCCACCCGGTCACTCTTTTCGCTATGTACAACTACAAATCGGGAAGACCAATGGAAATCGCTGAGTTTTACCGACGTCATAATATTGTCCTGAAGAAAAACCCGCTTTGCTCTCTTTTCGAAATCAAACGGACCGACTGGGATCTTTTCCCGAAAACCGTCGCTGTCGCCAGCCCGAGACGTTTCGTACTCGACAAAAATTTCGATTCTTATCCCGAAAATAAGAAAGAAAGGCCTCCACCGCAAAGGCTATGGTAACGAATTAAAAATAAAACGTTCATAAACATTTTTTTTAATCAAAACTGAACCTAACAGCCGGTTATGGTAGGTGGCTGCTGAAATGGGACTGGCTGTACTAGCAGCGCCATCCATTGCACCCATTGCAGCAATGAGTGCAATGGGACTGTCTGTACTAGCAGCGCCATCCATTGCACCCATTGCAGCAATGAGTGCAATGGAACTGTCTGTACTAGCAGCGCCATCCATTGCACCCATTGCAGCAATGAGTGCAATGGGAATGTCTGTACTAGCAGCGCCTTCCATTGCACCCATTGCAGCAATGAGTGCTGCTAAAATGGGAATTCAAAAACACAGCAGAGATGGCACCTTCGGAAAGAAAGTTAGGGGTCAATAGTAAACTCATCCCGATTCCTTCCCAAAGAATTTTATGCCCTCTTGACCAATAGCTTCCCTCCAAGATTCCCTCCTTAGAAGAGCTTCTTAAGAATCTTCGAAAAATTATTTCGCCGAAAATTTTTTTGACGTAAAGCTAGAGTCAGAAAATTTATGTCAGAAAAACTTTATGGAAAATTATTTGACTCCCTTATTATTAATTTATTGTTTCGGTCGACGGGATATTGGGAACGGTTGGCTATTCTGTATGTTAACATCTTAACGTTTATATCCTTACACGAGCAGTGAGCGCTTTGAGTGGTTTTATAAAGTTTGCTTGATTTTTTTAAACTTTTTTAATAAACTCCTGAAATGACGCTTAATTTTGGTGCGAATCCGGCGTTCGGTGCTCCATCTTCGTCGACGACGACGTTTTCCTTCGGTGCTCCGACAGCGACGAACACGAATTTGACTTTCGGCGCTCAGACGTCCACAACGCCAGCGTTCGGACTTTCTTCTACACCGCAAACGACAGCTTCGACCAATTTCGGTAATTATATTTTTAAATTGAAGCGTTGATTCTATTCATTTTTAGGTTTCGGTGCTGGCTTCGGAACGACTGCGACGACACAGTCGGGATTCGGATTTGGATCAACTCCTGCTACGACTGCGACGACTTTTTCTGGCTTCGGCGCTCCCGCCACAACTACTACAAGCAGCGGGTTTTTCTTCGGATCGACACCGACGACAACTTCAGCGCCCTCGTTATTTTCAGGCTTCGGTCAACCTTCGACTGGTACATAAAAATTGATCAACTTTACTTTCTCATTGTATTTTTATAGGACTTTCAACATTCGGGACTAAACCCCTCACTTTTGGACAAACTCAGCCGACGTTTGGTTTGGGGAGCACTTTAGGTCAAAATACGTTAGGGCTTGGACAACAACAGCAGCAGCAGCAACAACAACAGCAACAGCAGCAGCAGCAGCAGCAATCTGGAGTTGAACAAATGACCAATTCAGTTTTCAACTGCTCCATGTTTTGCGATGAACACGACAAAACTTTGTCCAAATTAAACTTTTTACAAGCATGCTGGGGCACAGGAAAAGGTAATTTTTAATTCTCCATTTTTCTACTAACTTGCAGAAATTTCTCAAAATTAAAGCCTTCTTAATTAACTCTTTATTTTTAGGTTATTACAATTCTAATGCTCCGCCAGTTGAATATAATCATACGAATCCGTTCTATAAATTTAAATCAATTGTGTACAGTGCAAAACCGCAGGTGGAATCTAAAGATGGCTTGGTTGCGATCCACTTCAACAAAAAAGATGATGATATCAGGTAATTAGATTAAATATTGCTGGAGCATATTGCTGGTCCTGCTAGCTAAATTAGTGCTCAATGTGCAGCTGCTTTTAATTAATGTTCAGGGTGCTGACAGTGTTGTGCTCTCCACTTTTTCCTCCCCCAAAAACTGGGCTTTAGCCTTGGCAGTAGTAAAGATCCTGCTCTGCTGTTTCGTCGCTTCCAGCAGAATCGTTGTCCTCCATCACCCCTTCAAGTCTGAAGTACTGAAATGTGGAATTCGGTTCTGTGCTGCCTGAGCAGGGCAACGGTTAATCGTATGCTGGTCCTATGATGAACTTCTTGGCATGCCTTTAACTTGGCCCTGCATGCAACATTGGAACTCAATGTGCAGCTGCTGCTTTTATTCTTATTTAATTATTATTCACCCCAGGGACTTAACCCTTTCGAGACCGTAGGCGACTATAGTTGCCATGCGCACATTTCGCTTGGAGACCACAGGCTACTTAGTTGCCCAGCGGCGCCAGCGGGAAGCCTCTCTAAGATATTTAATACCTTCGCTTCTCGTGGCGCTAGCAACATGCAAAAACTGGCCATCTGTTGGGAAGAAATGAACTATGTGATGATTGCATCACTCCTCGCTTTCTGTGCTTTGCTGGGGGCTGGGATTGGTCAGGGAGAAGTGAGGGGAAAAGTGCTGCGCCAGTAGCGCTGAGAATCCGGCGTCAGACGTGGTCTCGAAAGGGTTAAAGCAGTGTTCTCTAGAGCAGCCCTTGCTTTACTAAACTTAAAAGACCCATTTTTTATTTTAGAAAACAAAAGGATGCTTTGAAAACGTCGTTGATGAATGTTTTGGGAAATAAGCCAAATCTTTCGTTGACAGTCGATAATATACGACCGACTTCCGATAGTGCTTCTCTTGTTTTCATCTACGTTGAAGAAAAACAACAAAACGGTCAGACAAAAAAGATACCGAATACAGATTTGTCGAACTATTTAATTCAGCCAACGCAAAAGTCGCAGTTGGAAAGCATGGGAGTTTGCGGCGTTTATCCTTTCAACACAAGCGATAAAGAACAGCTTGAAGAATATTTGAGAGTCCCTCCTCCCGGTATAGACCCTTTAGTCTGGAGAGAAGCAGAAAGTAAAAATCCTGATTCCACCAAGTTTATACCAGTCCCCATCATGGGTTTTGGCGACGTCAAATACCGTTACCTTTGCCAAGTCGAGGAAACGCAACGTCACCAAGCCTTCATCGACCGGATCGCCGAGGACATTACAACTTTAAAATCTGAAAACGGATCTTCACGCCTCAAACTTCTCGAGTTTAAACAAAAAATCGTCGATATCGATCACCGCATTTTGAAATTAATGGTCAAACAGCAGACAGCTCGGAATATCGGAATCGCTCTTCAACCAGAAGAAGACGCCCTCAGAAGTCGATTGGACGGCGTTCAAAAACAATTAAACACCCCTCAATTCTGCGTAAGAGATTATTATTTTTATTATTTTTTACAATTTCTTTTACAGTCTAGACTTAATGAGCTTCTTACTCAAGTTCGACTTCACAAACAGGAAGCCTCTCATGAAGATTTAGACTCTTACAAAATGTCCGATTCCATGCAACAAGAAATGAAACAAGTAAGAACTCTAGAAAATTTCTTTGAAATTCTTTTAAATAATTTTTTTTTTTCTTAGTTTTTAGCAATGCAGCAAGAAGGGATTAAATCGTTGATAAACATCATGCAGACGGACATGGCCGATTTAAAAAGTATAGAAACCGAACTTTTATCCCTCAAAAAGAAGTAAGCTTCTACAACTTTTGTACAATTTCAATCAATTGTCACCTAAATAATTGTTATTTTTATAAAAGAAAATTCAAATGCAAATATGAAAAATATTTTTATTTACACTTAAAACCAAGTTAAAGCACTCAAACTATGAAGATCATTTAGATTTTAAGATTTAAAAATCTTTTTTCTTTGGCTACAAATAACAAACAAAATACTGCCAATGAAGTGAGGTAGGAAAAAAAAATTTAGAAACTAATGAAAGTCCTCGGTAGTGATTTTCCCCCTGTTGGGAAATTTCAGTCTTAAAAATAATTATTTACAGATCACATTTTTTTACACCTCGTTGAGTTTGATAGGGCAGGTGAGATCTAAAGGTGATTCTTGTTCTTTTATTGTATACCAGTGTATGAGACTGGGCCATGAATATTGGGAGGTTGGCGTGTATGGTTTTTCTTCATTCTCAACTTCCATTTGGTAGTAGGCTTTTTTGTCGTTTTCCACAGGTTCGGCGTGGCGATACGTTTTTAGGTGTTTTCTCAGTGAGCTAGGATCTGTGTATCGTTTACGACATCCGGGTACTTTGCATCCGTATGGTTTCTCCACAGAATGCGTTCTTGTATGTTTGAAACGGTCGCTGGAGTTTGAATACGCTTTACCGCATCCTTCAACTGTGCAGACGTACGGTTTTTCCCCTGTGTGAGTCCTTGAGTGTATTTTAAGGTTTTCCGCTCGGCTGAACGTTTTGTTACATTTGAAACATAGATGGGGTCTTTCGTTGGTATGTGTTCGGACGTGGACGAGCATTTTGTATCGGGCGTTGAATCCTCGATGACCTCGTACGCATCCTTCCCATCCGCAGTAAAAAAGTCCGTTGGCGCTTGCTGTGGCATGAGCGTGAGCTACGTGTGCCGCAAGGACGTCCAGTTGTCCAAACCAATAGCCACACGTTTCCCAACCGCATTTTACTGGACCACTTGGAGCTCTTTGGATCCCATTTTCGCTAGACACACTTCCATCGCTGTCACTCTGCAAAAATCAAAACAGACTTAGGTTAGCTTAATGTGGTTATGACTTTTTTAACCCTAAAACAGCTTGTTCGTCCCCCTCACTCCACCAGGAGCGCTGATAAAGTTCTTCCTACTCGCAAACCTTGATGTGCAATCTTTTGTCTCAAGATCATTTTATTATCTCAATCAATCTAATCTTAGAAGAGCCATACTTCTAAAAACCCCTTAGGACTTATTCTATTTTACCCAAAAAGTTATTGCCACTACTTATGATTGTATTTACCTGGTATGCTAATATCACCATGGCGGAAACACGAGAAATATTTTGAGAAAAAGGTCGTTCTATACGGATGTTCGAATGATAACTAAACGATAGCGATAATTTCTTTTCTTTTATACTGGCCTCTTATCTTTATTCGATGGGGGAACGAAGAGGTGCACTAATGGCATCATTTCGAAAAGATCGAA
The DNA here is from genome assembly GCA_014119065.1 of Orius insidiosus. NCBI lineage: Eukaryota > Metazoa > Arthropoda > Insecta > Hemiptera > Anthocoridae > Orius > Orius insidiosus. The sequence goes on along the minus strand of JACGAQ010000425.1, from coordinate 67,680 downwards.
CTCTAAGATTCGGATTTTTCGTCAAATACAATATATCAAAATTGTATTCTAACTTTTGTTATTTAGAATAATCTATGATGAAGATTTGAGGTTGGAAATGCTTGCTGGCCTCCGTGGGCCAGTGGTCAATAGGGACTCCAAGGTGGTGCGGGGATGTCCTGGGTTGGCGATTGCTCATATTTCCCCATTTCACTAATTTGGGATTTTTATAGGCCATGGTGTTGGCTTCAAAAGGGTCGAAGAAGAATTGGGCCAACTCGGAACAGTAGTTTTCGGCTTAACGGACATCCCCGTCCGATGATATTGTCATCCATTTCCAGGGACATAATTGATTTACGACCCAGGAAACCGCTAATTGGATTCCCACGTCTACGACAAAGAGCGCTTCGACCTTTACCAGAGTCAGTGGGTGAGAAATTGAAAAGGGAGAAAAAAAAGCCAAGGTTGATTTAGGACCTCCCACGACGATCATTCAGAGGGAGGCGTAGGAAGTTGACCAGAGGGGGTCCGAGGCTGTTCGTCCTTGTGATCCCGAGTCATTTAGCCCTACCAACTTTTTTCTTCCTTTTTTTTCTTCCCCTTCCATTAACAAGGGATCCCCGCGGTCTAGTCCCGAAATAATAGTTCTCACTTTTTTGAAGTTTTGAATAAAAATATCACCTGTTGCTGTGGTGAATTTGGTGGAAAAGCGCCTTCTTGTAACAGATCTTCGTGTGGCATATCCTTCTCATCCTGAACAGAAAAATAAAAGGTTAGGTTGACAAAAGAGCCCGTTGGTGAATCTTAACTAATAGGCGTGCGTCTTGACATTCTCTAGGACCAAAGAGCTGCGCCATAATGCAGCACGCTGGAAGTCGGGCAAAGCTCTTGTATTCTAGAATATGGAAGCTGTGCCATTGCCCATTTTCAGAAGTGGACTTGGTTCTTGTTTGTAACTGTAACTTTCCCCACATCTTAGTAATGTAAGTGCCAACTGCTCTGGATCGTGTCAAAAACAGGTTGACAAACACCTTCGCATCATCGCGACTACGTAGAGAATGTAACTTTCCCCATATCTTAGTAATATAAGCGCCAACTGCTCTAGATCGTCAAAAACAGGTTGACAAACACCTTCGCATCATCGCGACTGACGTAGAGAATATAACTTTCCCCATATCTTAGTAGTATAAGCGCCAACTGCTCTGGATCGTCAAAAACAGGTTGACAAACACCTTCGCATCATTGCGACTGACGTAGAGAATGTAACTTTCCCCATATCTTAGTAATATAAGCGCCAACTGCTCTAGATCGTCAAAAACAGGTTGACAAACACCTTCGCATCATCGCGACTGACGTAGAGAATGTAACTTTCCTCATATCTTAGTAATATAAGCGCCAACTGCTCTAGATCCTCAAAACAGGTTGACAAACACCTTCGCATCATCTGTACAGACGTAGAGAATCTGAGATTAGTGAGCGAAGGATATCAACGTTGTTCGTGTGTTTAGCACGTATTCGAGGAGTCGGTGGAGATAAGAGACGCTTATCGGACCACAAGCTGTTTCGAAAAACTGGTATTTACCAGTTTCTTTCTCTGGAGAGGTCATAGGTTTCGATCTTTTGACTATCATTCCATACTAGACGGTTATTGACGAGTGAAAAAAAGGATTGAATCCGATTTATTTTCGGATACGAAGGACAAAGTCGTTCTATTTGAATAACAAGAAAAATGACGATACAGCGAAATAAAAAATCGCAGTTTTGCTGTTAAGCTTGGGAGTACTACTGCGTTTAGAAATTAAGAAGGCTGACGAAGGGGGAGACTCAGGCCAATCAACCCTACCCGCCCTAAACACCCCTATTATTTCGGTTTACGACCAAACGCCCACATGAACTTTTTTTTCTCTCTCAACCCCCGATAAAAATTTAACGAAACCTTTTTAGTGATATATAGGCGCCGAAGTCTCTGTTTTTTGGAAGTTTTGAAGTACTTAGTAGGCGTAAAGGAAGCAGGTAGGGCCTTCTTCGCTGGGGGGAAACACCGAGACGCCTTTTGTCCCCGGAAATGCTATTGTTTAGGTCAATCAGACAGGTTCCTTTTCAGAAAATCCCATCCCACAAAAGACCCTTTCCAAACCCCCAAGGCGTCGCATTAATCCTCTCTCCAACTCCCTCCCAGAAAAATTAGGTGTACTTTCTACAGAATTATTACTTCTTCAGACCTTATCAACCTCAAGAGTCATTGTGATATCGAATCCTTCTCTGAAGGTTGAACGAAATCTTAAGCTCAGTTAACTAGGATGGTTTACACGAGCGGAGCCAAAGAAAAAGAGAAAACATGAGGCGCTCCGGGTACGAAGGGCGAACTCAACAAAACGTAGTTTCGAGATATTCGCATTTTAAAGTTTTATGTTACGGGCGAACTCAACAGAAAAGTCATGCCCAGGAATGGGAAAAGGAGTGGGGGTTGTGGACTAGGATGTGGAGTTCGCCCTTCGTACCCGCTCGGATATCGCAGTTAGAGTTTTGTTGCATACCGGTTTTACGTATTTAAAGGGGGAAAAAAGGGCAAACTAAACAAAAATATATAAGGATAAGGATGAATTCATCAAGAGGTCTAGAATCTGAAAATGAAAAAAAAAATTGTCCGATGTTGAGTTCGCCCTTCGTACCCGGAGCGCCTCATATGTTAAAACGTGGCTATCTCGTGGTCTTTTGTTCACAAGTCAAAGAGATTGCGAGCCCTCATCCCCACTATTGCTTCCTCCTTAACATTGGTTTTATTATTCTTTTATATTATTCCTTTAAAAAAACCGCCAAGTTTAATTTCTAAAATAAAAATTGGGGTTCTAGAAAAAAAGGCCGTTAGCCACGACTTCTCGTGATGCAGAATGCGAAGATTTTAACGGATTTTAGCGCGAAAAGCGCTAAAATTTGACATTTTTTAAAGTTGTCAAAAATGGTCATATGAATAGACAAATCAACTTGAAATTTTGTGTAGATTATGAATCTGAAATAAAAAATAGGGGTTCTCATTTGAAATGACGAAGTTAGGTTCTGTTGGGGGCACCCTGTATATCCAAACGCATTTTAAACTACACCATCAAATTCTTCGATTTAAATTAAGCGGGGTTTACATTTAACTTTTCATAAAACCACTTTTTAACTCTCTCCCAGACGTGTGCCATGTGTTTCAAGACACCCCGGATAGTTTCAACAATTGAGGCGCTCCGGATACGAAGGGCGAACTCGACAATTTTAAAGTTTCGGTTTTTACGTATTTCAAGGGGAAAAAATGGCGAACTCAACATAAAAATTATATGGGTGTATTCACCAAGAGGTCTAGAATCTGAAAATGAAAAAAAAAACTGCCGTCGAGGGTATAACAATAACTTCTTTAAGGAAGTTAAAAAATTTGTCCGATGTCGAGTTCGCCCTTCGTATTCGGAGCGCCTCAATTAGAATGTGGCTAAAGCTTGATTTCAAACTTTCCTTATCAAAGTTTCGGCTTATTTTTGGCTCTTTTCTCTTTCTTTTTTGCCTCAGCATTTGCATCATATTCATCGCTTTTAAAGTACAGCTAAAGTTCATTAAGTTTTTGCGTAAATGTGCTTGCTATTGGAAGATTTTTTTTAAGGCGATGGCATTTCGGCCCGATCAACTATTTCACCTAATACACCCTTCATCAATTCAGAGTACTTAATAATATTAACTCAATATAAAAAATAATAATAATTATAATAAAAGATTTAAAAAAAAAAAAATAATAATTTACCGTAGAGTTGGTCATAGTTTGAGATGAGACTTGAAAAACGTTCGACCCTTTCCGGGCGGGTTCTTTGACTAGGTCGGTACCGTTCCGGGGAGCGATAGTGACTGAAGAGACAGAGATGCCGAAAAGTGTGTTTTAGTGGCCTTCGAGAGGCTTGATTGGGTGAAGAGGGAGGAAGGGAAAAGAAGAGAAGGCGTGGGTCCTACGTCCTTTCTTCCAGGGAGGCTTCTCCTTTTTTTTCTCTCCGTAGGGGCGGAGACTTAGTGAGGGTCGGGGGAGCGACAACAGGTGGTTTAGCCCCCCCGCAGGTGTCTCTCTTCCCTCTATTTAACCGTCTAGAAAATATTATACAAATATGTTTTCCTTTTAAGTCGACTCAATGAGATATTTACGATTTTGGAGGCGGGGGATATACCATGGAAAGCGCCCATAAATCCAGTTTAATGCTCGAGGAAAAACTAGAGAAAAATTTTTTTTCGTTCGAAAAAGGCAAGAAAAGCTTGAAAAAACTCCTCCTGCTCAATCAAAAGCCTAAAAAGCCATCAGACCACATCCTCCTGGCCAATCTGAAGCAATAGAGGCCATCAGACCACTCCTCCTGCTCAATCAAAAGCCTCAAAAGTGATCAGACCACCTCCTCCTGGCCAATCCGAAGCAATAGAGGCCATCAGACTACTCCTCCTGCTCAATCAAAAGCCTCAAAAGCCATCAGACCACATCCTCCTGGCCAATCTGAAGCAATAGAGGCCATCAGACCACTCCTGCTCAATCAAAAGCCTCAAAAGCCATCAGACCACTTCCTCCTGGCCAATCTGAAGCAATAGAGGCCATCAGACCACTCCTCCTGCTCAATCAAATGCGCAAATAATTTTTGTTTATGCGCAATCACGGTGTCTAAAATTTTATGTCCATGCGCAATCACGGTGTCCAATAGTTTTTACCTGTGCGCAATCACGGTGCCTGAAATGTTGGAGCAGGTAAAAAATGCGCAATCACGGTACGCCCGCTAAAGCTGATATAAGGGCTTTACACACGTTAGGGACTATTTTTGAAATGCTTTGTTTTGATATCTTTAAAAGGTACATCAAAGATGTGTACGAATCACCTGTGGCCAACAATCTTAATTTTACAGCCAAACAATCATTCACACTTATTGCGTTTCGAAAATTGGTATCTTGTTTTGAAATAGCTGGCCCAATAAGCGATATTAGTAATTCAAAATCTTGATTACATACTCTTGTAAAAGTAAATAAGCAACTTACTATAAGATCTGTACGAAATTGTTCACTGCACTCATCTCTTCCTTTAAATAATTGTCTCTGCCACCACCGATGAGGTCGACGAGGGGACATTATCACGTAAGCAGCAGCAGCTATACACGCTAAATAGCGACGACGACGCTGTGTTGATGCGCTCATCACTTCACTCAACTGAAAACTAAACAACCCGAACGAACGATTTGTTTGTCAAAAAAGTTCGACGAACATGTTTGGTCAACTTCTGAGGAATGTTCGTCTGTTTTTTGTGTTCGCCAACACTGTTCGCCGAACTTGTTTGGTCAGGCCTTAAGATCGAGTATAGCGCCTGAAAATCTTGTAAAGTGGTTTCCCCGTCGAAAAACAAGGGAGAAATAACGAAAATCCCGTAAATGATTTTTTTCTTGGTAAAAAAAGGAAGCCAGAAATGGCTTTGTTCATCCGCTAAAAAATGCCCATATGAATAAACTATTTTTGCACTTAATTTTTATTGCGGGTGTATTCCCCAAAAGTTGATTTTATATCAAATTTTAGCCAATAATGGTGGAAGAAATGATAGTGAGGTATCTCACGACGCGTTTCGGCTTAAAAAGCCTCGTCAGGTGAGCTATTCCCTCTAGCCCAATCATTTCAGTTACAGAAAAAGGATGGTAATTGTGGCAGAGGGAATATCGAGGTTTTTTAAGCCGTGGCGAGTCGTGAGATGCACATTTTCACTCTGATTTCTTCCATTTAAACGAATAATGGTGGAAGAAATGACAGTGATGTACGACGCGTTTCGGCTTAAGAAGCCTCTTCAGGTGAGCTATTCCCTCTAGCACAATCATTTCAGTTACACCAAAAAGGATGGTGATTGTGGCAGATGGAATATCCAGGCTTTTTAAGCCGTGGCGAGTCGTAAGATACACATTTTCACTCTCATTTCTTCCATTCAAACCAATAATGGTGGAAGAAATGACAGTGATAATGAGTACGACGCGTTTCGGCTTAAAAAGCCTCTTCAGGTGAGCTATTCCCTCTAGCACAATCATTTTAGTTACACCAAAAAGGATGGTGATTGTGGCAGATAGAATATCGAGTCTTTTTAAGCCGTGGCGAGTCGTGAGATACACATTTTCACTCTCATTTCTTCCATTTAAACCAATAATGGTGGAAGAAATGACAGTAATAATGAGTACGACGCGTTTCGGCTTAAAAAGCCTCTTCAGGTGAGCTATTCCCTCTAGCACAATCATTTTAGTTACACCAAAAAGGATGGTGATTGTGGCAGATGGAATATCCAGGCTTTTTAAGCCGTGGCGAGTCGTAAGATACACATTTTCACTCTCATTTCTTCCATTTAAACCAATAATGGTGGAAGAAATGACAGTAATAATGAGTACGACGCGTTTCGGCTTAAAAAGCCTCTTCAGGTGAGCTATTCCCTCTAGCACAATCATTTCAGTTACAGAAAAAGGATGGTGATTGTGGCAGAGGGAATGTCGAGGGTTTTTAAGACGTGGCTAGTCGTGAGATACACATTATCACTCTCATTTCTTCCATTATTATTTTAAGTTTGATATCAATATGACTAAAAATGGTGTCTTTTGGTATAAAAACCGAGGTGAACTCTCGGAAATAGGGTGAATGTATGGTGATACCCTCCCAAAAAAGTGAAATGGTATTAAGACAGCTCCCAACAATGTGGGTGTCAAGATAACCTCTTATACCTAACCTCTCAGTCCTACTTTTTAAAGAAAAATCGCCGTGTTCTCATGTCATACGATTTGTTAGATGCGTCGATTCCCTTTTAGAAAACTAATTATAAAAAAATAGATCGCTTAAAAAATTTTATCTCGAATATTAATTAATAGAGGGTTTACAGCCGGAGTCTTTTTACTGGATATAACCGGTTTCTGGGATAAAAGATCACGACCTGTTAAATATAATATCATTTCCGTAGATTTAATCTATTGAAACTAGACTGAGAAAACGATCTAACTATTGTTTACAGTGAGGGATTCTTCATTTTCGGAATCCTCTCCTCTCGCCCTTCATTTAGAGATTTACCTTGATCTATATTCTGAAAATAAAATTTCAAATATGTCGAAATGGTGGAAGTTGTTGAAGAAAATTTATACGCGGTGTCCAGAAACATATGGCACACGGCTGGGAGAGCGTTAAAAATGGGTTTTATGAAAAAACTTCATATGTAAACCCCCTTTAATTTTAATCAAAGAATTTATTGGTGTAGTTTAAAATGATTTTGGATATACAGCTTCGTTATTTTAAATGGGAACCCCCATTTTTTATTTCAGATTCGTAATCTACGCAAATTTCAAGTTGATTTGGCTATTCATATGACCTCTTTTGACAACCTAAAAAATGACGAATTTCGGTTAAAAAACAAGATTGTGCATGCCTGATTAGTGATGGTTAGAATCCTCGGATACAAGTGAAACTTAAAAAAAATTCTCTCCTGTCAATTTTAGGGAAAGATTTTTGGCGTCAACGTGAATTTCTATTTTATACATCATTTAAAAGAAGTTGTTTCGCCGTACTCAGAGGAGGTCCTCTTTCTAATTAAGTTCGGGGACCTCTCCTAGATTGAAAATCGTATTTTTGTATCTGGAGTGTCAGCCAATTAGCAGGGGGTGGTAGGGGTTATCCCACCGTGGGTCTATGTCACTTTGAAATCAAGGCAACTTTTTTTTTTCTCTTTCTTAAGGAGCGGCCATATTGCCAAATACTGCTGGACTTAGTGCGGCAGCGTAAATACCTTCTGTTCAGAATTATAAGATTGAGATGCAAAGATTTATGGAGATTATAGGGTTAAACTCGTCCTCTTATACTTTGCTGAAGACCTTGACGTGCAGGGTGCCCCAATAACTTCTCCTTTAAGACATAAAAATCTCCTAACCATGGCCATTTTACGCCATAAAATATTGAGTCAAGAAAGCTTATTTAGAGATGTATTTTAAGAAGTTTTAACTTATGATGAGGATGAGAAATAAAGTAGTATATTTCCAGAGAGCCGACTTCCTGCTTTGTTTTTCCTCATCAGAGTGTATTCTCTGGATGCTGTAGCCCTGTTACAGCAAAGAAATGGTGTTTTATGCTTAAAAAAATGGTGTTTTATGCTCAAAAATGGTGTTTTATGCTCAAAAAATAAGTTGTCTTTTAGTAGAAAAAAAATCTTACCAAAGTGCATTTTTTAATTTGAATATCTCACCTCCCCAATATTAATTTTTTAGGTGTACAAAATGAAATTCAGCCACAGGGTAAATTTGAATTTTGTAGATTTTAGCCGAATTTCATTTTGTACACCTAGTAGTTCATTTTTTCAAAATTTTAAACATTTTAGGCGTTAAAGTCCATCAAAAGTTGACCTTCTCCGTGTAAGAAGGTTATTGAAGTATAACCATTAAGAAGATTAATTTTTAAAGGCTTGTAAATCGTAAACCGTTACAGATATTGAAAAAATGCACTAAATAAAATCTGTTGAAAATTTAAATCTCTTTAATTTTTATTCTATTCATTTTTTCTCTAGGACGCACTGTTTTCAAGATAAATTTATTTAAAAAAAAAAAATTATTTTCCGAAAATGGTGCATCCTAGAAAAAAATAATTAAGTACAAATTTATAGAGAATTAAATTTCCTACAATTTTTATTTATTAGGTGTACAAAATGAAACTCAGCCACAGGGTAAATTTGAATTTTGTAGATTTTAGCCGAGTTTCATTTTGTACACCTAATATTTCCAGAGAGCCGATTTCCTGCTTTGTTTTTCCTCATCTGACGTGATCAGAGTGTATTCTCTGGATGCTGTAGCCCTGTTACAGCAAAGAAATGGTGTTTTATGCTCAAAAAGTTGTCTTTTAGTAGAAAAAATCTTACCGAAGTGGATATTTTTGAATATCTCAGCTCCCAATATTAATTAATTTGTGCCGATGTCTTTTTAAAAATTACATTCTATAAGAAACAGGTACTTCAAAAAAAGTTTTCATTTTCTGTCAAGCTGCAGAATTAAGATTATCAGGCTTCTTGAATCAAATTAAATGCTTTTATTTATCCAAACGCACAAAAAGTTCTTAACTTTTGTTACCTAAGCACATAAAACAATATTTTAAACTTTGTTGGCAGACGTAGAAATCTTTAAAAGGTGGAACAAGAATATCGGTGAGCATATTGTGCAATTCGATAAATTTCATGATCGCTTTTCATTGGATCCTTCCGCTGAAAGACTTTCTGCAAGTTTAAAGCAAGTTTCTGAATCCTAAAAAAGATAAAATTACTTAAAAAAAAGAGAAGAAATGAGAAATTTACTTGCAAAATTTTGAGTCCTTTTAAAATGTTGATGTTTTGTCCGCATTTGTTGCATTGGAAAAGAGCGTTCATGGTATTTATGGGAACGATGACGACGTTATCGCAGTTTTTACCCTCGCATCTAAAACGCATGATTGATGGATCCATATGGTCTAAAATTGGCCAATTACGGTCGCAGGGCTCGCATGAACAGTCGAACCAATATTGATTTTTTAACGTCGCCTGCCTCTCGTTTTTCGGACTCTGCGTGAAAATCGGACCGTAATTTTCGGCGATCATTTCGCCCTTTTTGATCGTCTTGATCGCCCGAGCGACAACCGTGGTCCCTTCGAAATATCTTATAATCGACGGCTCGCACGAATGGTTGAACAACGCCAAAGTCGGATAGAGACCAGCGCCAAGAAAAATGCTTTTACAATCTTTTTCTGTTTTACCCACCAATTCCGATATTTCATGGGCATTAAACTGTAGAAGTTGAATCTGCCTCAATATTAAACAACCAATCATAATTTCCGCATCTTGTCTATCAGCTTCAGGAAGTCCTATAAAAAAAAAAATTAATTACCATATTTGAATTATGTAAAACAATGTATAATTTATAAAATTTCATTTTTTCATATACATTTCTTCAAAATCCAACATTAACCGGCTCCGTGGCTGGTGGGTTCAGTCTCTGACTCACACCACGGAAGACCGGGGTTCGATCCCAGGTTGGGTATAGGGATTTTTGGTTGGAAGTAAAATTCCAATTAAAATATCCCTCTACAAAATCTGTGGATAATTTAGTTAGGCCACTCCTCTGGTAGTTGGTCCCGAAAAAAGGGCGCCACGGCATTATGGCGAAAGCCCCCGCCTGGGTCCAACCCCCCTCCCCCTTGTAACGGCCTGAGGCCAACAAGTATCAAAAAAGAGTAGATTAACCAATAGGAAGAGTAAGCCTCTTGCTCATTGGTTATATCTACTTCTTTTTTAAAAAAAAAAAAAAAAAAAAAATCCAACATTAATTTCCTGAGTTTCTATAGTCAGGATTGGTACTAGACTTCGATCTCTTTGGATTTAGAAGGTTAATGTTAGATAACCTTCTAAGGAAGGTTAACTAACCTAAACTTTCAAACTCTAAGGTAATATTTAATATTTTGAAAGAAACGAACCTCCGAAATATCCTACATTGATTAAACAATTGAGCAAAAACAAAGCCATAAACGACCTATGAAGTATATCTAGACTTCGATCTCTTTGGGTTTAGAAGGTTAAGGTTAGATAACCTTCTAAGGAAGGTTAATTAACCTAAACCTTCAAACTCAAATGTAATATTTAATATTTTGATAGAAACGAACCTCCGAAATATCCTGCATTGATTAAACAATCGAGCAAAAACAAAGCCATAAACGACCTATGAAGTATATCTTCATTATTTCGACGTTTTTCATGTGTCACCAATTGGTAAACAGTCAAATAATTCATCCCACAGTATTCTTTGTCCAACCAAACTCCAAGATCTTCCTAAAAATAAACAAATCGGTATTAATTTTTTTGTAATTTTTAAAGTTTTTACCTTCAAGTCGGTTTTGAGCGAAATAAAATATTGAACGGGATGCTGAGAGATGATGCGAAGGGCCATAAAGCAGGTGACGGAGGCGCCCGACTTCCATAAAGTCGGCCACATTTTACATTCGATCCCATGGTGAGTTTTATGAGCGACTTTTGAGCACTGCACGCTGCAGAACCTTACATGGACGCAGCCAGGACACGGTTCACCAGCAGAAATTCTAAAAAAATTATTACATTAGATAATGTAGCAGAAAAGAGTATTTTGGTATCTGTAGTTCCTGAGTGGGTTAGTGGTCACAGTTTTCAACTCCTACCAGGTTCCAAAAAGTAGAAATTAAGATATAACATAAATGATTACCGTGAAAAACACTGAAAACAGTGGGTTTTTGAATTTTCTTCAAGAAGAACAGAACAATGGGCCTTTTCTTTAAGGATGACTTCTCCGACTGGAATTTCTCTTTCAGCCACAGCATATCTACCCATCGCTTTATCAAATTTAATCGCCACAGAATTAGCAGCCGCTTTATAAACTTGATTTCTTTCTTTTATTTTTACACCTTTCTTAATTTTCATCATCGGTTCTGAAAAAAATAAAATAAAATTGAAAATCCCAATATACAATTTACCATCTATCAGTTTATTTTTAAGCATAAGAGATGTCATAATTTCAATATCTTTTTGTCTTTTAAGTCTTCTTTCAAGCGGAAGTTTAGCATCGTCTAACGCCACGATTGTCTCTCTCAGTGCAGCCAATCCCGCTTTATGCTGCTTCAATGCCAAAAAACATAGCGCTTTTCTAAAAATATTTAGTAAAATAAATTGTAAAAAACAGAAAACTTACCTGTCTTTTATTTTATACAATAGTTCTTTTGGGTAGTTTAAAGTTATGGCGATCTCTATATCGTTTATTGAAAGCTGATACAGTTCCAGATGATAAAGAGCGGCAGATCTGTTCGCTCTTATGATCGCCAGTTCCTTTTTATCTAAAAAATGAAATTTGATCAAAAATATAGAAAAATTCCATAATTGTCTTTAATCCCACTTCTGATATCAGAATGAGGGTAAAACTTCTTAAATACTACTTCTGATTATAAAAAAAGGACTAAAAAATCAATAATCCCACTTCCGATATCAAAAATACGAAAGAAAAATTGTCTTCAATCCCACTTCTAATATCTGAGACTCATTCTCAAAAGAAGTTGCAATAATTTCCTCTTTGAGGAAGTTAAAAAGCAATAAAAATAAATTACCTCCATTTTCTGGAAATTTAATGATGCTTTCAGTATAAAACTCGAGGGCTTTTCTATTGTCGCCTTTTTGAAATGAGACGTTCCCAGAATTTTTGAGTTCGAGAGATATTTTTTGAGATTTTTCGCTTGCTGAGAAAGATGGAAATTTAATTTTGTTTTTGTCTCTTACGAAGGAAATACGTTGCAAGTTTGTTTTCAAGTTTGAAAACGTTTTAAACTCATCGGGAGATATTTCATTTCGAAATTTTTTATAGAGCTCTTTAAAAAAGCCCTCTTTTATTAAGTCTTTCATATCACTAAGTTCAATAGACTCAAAAGTTCTACTAAATTTAGCCTCTCCTATTTATAGAAAGTAAACCACGTGCCCTCAACCACATTAATTTTAGGGTTTCAGCTGAGTTTTGAAAATAGAGAAAAATTATAACTTTAATAAAATATGAAAAGAAAACTAATACAGAGAGTAAGTTATTTAGAAATCATTCTACGAAAGAATCGAGCCATTTTATGATTTTTTCTTTATCCTTTTTAATATTTTCGTTATCAACTTCTTGTTTGTCGTAAATATTTTCAAATTTAAGTTTGTCCGAAGGGATGGAGGCCATGTCGAATTTATTGAGGGCTCGATTCACTTTTGGGCATAGTATGCATCCGCCTCTTTCGACTTTTTCGAAGACAGTATCTTGTACTCCAAGCTGGACACTTTCTTCCGGACCACGGATTTCGTTTACACATCTAAAAAAATTTCGAATTACAATATTTGCGATGATAGAACGTACTTGAGGGCTGTATTGTAATACGACATGTCGAATCCTGCCTTGAATCCTAAATTGTAACCAAAATCGAAGCCTTCTTGATGCGAGTCTTTTCTTCCGTAGTCGAAACCTTCTCGGTATCCATCCTAAAAAACAAAGCGATAAGTTATAGTAAAATTCTCCATGCTAAGAAGGAAAAAGGGTCTTCCAGACTCCAAAATTGAGTGATCTTCACCAATCATGAGTTTGTCTGTGGCGCCAGTTTTTTCCAGAACACTTCCAGGCCGCTATTTTTATCAGATTTTTATCAAATTTTCACAGAAGCTACCTTTCTTAGTTACATGCCTGAATGATGTCTATTTATGCTATTTCAATGAAAAATTTTGGTTTTACCTGCCTAACTGCTTCTGCAGCATTTTCAAACGTTCTACGTCCTATATCTATATCCTCGTCACTATCCATTTTTATGTAAATAAATACAATTCAAAGAATTAACAGGTGGGTTGTTTAATGTTTACAAGGAAACTGCAATGGAGGTTATCGTTGAGTGTGGCCAACATTAAAAATTGCTGTCTGGAGTGACTACTCCCTTGACTTTTTTATAAGTAGAATTTATTGAAAAAAAATTATAATTTTTCCCCCTGATTATTATATTTTTCAGGCAATCAACACTGTGAGCAGTCAAACAATATACAAGCCCAAAGCCGTCGATTTTCCTCAACGATATGTAAATTTTTTATATTTATAAATATTTTAATAAAATATTTATAATTTGTATTTATTATAAATATTTTGACTTCAAAATAAAACTTTATAAATAAATTTGACTTCAATTTTTCAGAAAAGCCCATATCCATTTTTCGAAACCAAAAAAGGAACTGAAGACCAAAATGAAAGAATTGACGCAGTATTCAAATCTATCGGAAGTTCTTTGGGTTTTAAGGTTTTTTTTTCATTTTTTAACTTCTATTTTAAGCGTAAAAGTAGGTAAAAAATGAATATGAAAGAGGAAAAGTTGAATTGAATAGAATGAGAGCTCAACTTGTGCGAGAAGCGGTGAAAAAGACGAGTTGTCATATTGGAGAAAGTTCATGCACAAATACAGTAAATATTAAAGAACATGATTTATTAATTTTTTTAAACAGATTTTAGTAGCGGCGATGACTAGTCTGGTCATCAAATCGCTGGAGAGCGGAACTAATCCTCACATGATAAAAAAGGGGATTAAATTAGGGGTCGATCATGCACTAAAATATCTGAATAAAATATCAATTCCGATTGTCGAGCCATACGAAATGGACCAGATTTCAAAAGTGGCGACAAATGGTGACATTCCGCTCGCCGAATTGGCAACAGACGCTTTTATTGAAGTAAATTTTTTTTTTTACACAGTTGGACGTATTCATATTCATAAATGTATTCATAAAACATAAACTTATTAATATGAATGCGGTTATAATGAGTATACAAGTATGAATGTGGTTCTAGAATAGTGGAGATGCCACCATTCCTACATGAATTTCTCTTTTTTATAATAAATTATATTACTATTTTATTATTTAAACATAATTTACAACGAAAATAATAACTTTGGTACCTAAAAAATTTTGTATTTTGGATATCAGAAGTGGGATTAATGACGATTTTAACTTACTTTTCAGAAATTTGTGTCAAAAATTAGTGAATAAAGGTATTAATTTTATTAAAACTCATAAATTTATGATAAAATACAGTATTCAATATATTTTTTGAGTATACAGGGTGTCCGGAAACACATGGCAAGCGTCTGGGAGAGCGTTAAAAAGTGGTTTTACGAAAAAAGTTAAATGTAAACCCCCCTTAATTTAAATCAAAGAATTTGATGGTGTAGTTTAAAATCCGCCTGGATATACAGGGTGTCCCAGACACAACCTAACTTCGTTATTTCAAATGAGAACCCCTATTTTTTATTTCAGATTCGTAATCTACGCAAAATTTCAAGTAGATTTGAGTACTCATATGACGATTTTGGACAACTTTTAAAAAATGTCAAAATTTAGCGTTTTTTGCGCTAAAATTGACCTAGGAGACTCGTTTTTTTTTAATTCCACTTATCCCGAAGAATCCAACTGTCTCAAATTTGAGCATCTTCGCATTCTGCATCACGAGATTTCATCGCTAATGGCCTTTTTTCAAGTTTAACTCCAAATTCCATACTTCAAAAATGAAAATTAGCGATTTGTTGACGGAATTTTAATTTTTGATGCATAAACACAAAAGACGCTGTAGCTCTTTCAAAATTTGTGGTCCGAAAGAAAAATTCCTTTCAACAAGTGCTAATTTTAATTTCTGAACTAAAAATTTGGGTTCTAACTTGAAAAAAGGCCATTAGCGATGAAATCTCGTGATGCAGAATGCGAAGATGCTCAAATTTGAGACAGTTGGATTCTTCGGGAAAAAATAAGTGGAATTAAAAAAAAACGAGTCTCCTAGGTCAATTTTAACGGATTTTAGCGCAAAAAACGCTAAATTTTGACATTTTTTAAAAGTTGTCCAAACTTGTCATATGAGTACTCAAATCTACTTGAAATTTTGCGTAGATTACGAATCTGAAATAAAAAATAGGGGTTCTCATTTGAAATAACGAAGTTAGGTTGTGTCTGGGACACCCTGTATATCCAGGCGGATTTTAAACTACACCATCAAATTCTTTGATTTAAATTAAGGGGCGTTTACATTTAACTTTTTTTCGTAAAACCACTTTTTAACGCTCTCCCAGACGCTTGCCATGTGTTTCGGACACCCTGTATACTTAGAATATTATATATCCTATAATTATTCGTATTTGCATTCATATTCATAGCTTTTAGCTTTACGAAAATTCATAAATATGAATATCTGTTTTTAGGTCGGAAGAGATGGATGGATTGAAGTAGAAGAAAGTAAAACTGGTTATGATTATTTGGAAAAAATCAAAGGGATCAAAATTGACAATGGTTTTATTTCTTCTGAGTTCATAAATGAAGGTCTATTTAAAAAAAAAAAATTTAATTTAACCATATTTTCTGTAGAAAAAAGAGTTTTTTATCCAGAAATCTATTTGCTGTTGAGCGAAGATGTTTTGTCGACTCAAAAATGTGTTTTACCGTCGATTCAGGCAGCGATGAAAGAACGCTACCCATTGTTGATCATAGCGAAAGATTTCGTAGGAGAAGCTCTACAGACCTTAATCCGCTGCAGGACCAAAGAAAAAATGAGAATCTGCGCTGTCAAAGCAACCAATTTAGACGAATACGGAAAGCGACTATTGCTCGATCTCGCCATTTCTTGCGGTACAAAAAAATGTAATTGAATTTTACTAATATTGAGCAGAGACGACTATTTTCAGCGACAAAACACTTCGTATGCTGGAAGAAATAAGACCGAAGCAGCATTTCGGGCTTGCGTGGAGTGCAGACATAAATGAAGAAAGAACTATAATCACAAATAAACCTTCAGTAATTTTATTTATTTTTATTTTTATTAATTTTTTTTAGGTAAGAAGGAACAATAATTTAATTAGAAGGAACATAAGGGAGCTTAAATCTGCAATAATAAATGAAGAAAATGAAGAGGAAAAGGATCAATTGAGAAAAAGATTGTCCCGATTTGTACAAAGAATAGCGATTATTAAAGTTGGCGGTAAATCTCAAGAGGAGATTAAAATAAGGTGCGACTTGGCAAGAAAAGCGTTGGGATCGCTACGTGCAGCATTGGAGCATGGAACAGTCCCAGGAGGCGGCAGCGCTCTCGTTAAATCCCTCAGTTCACCTCAAATGATCAAAATTAACGATGATCTTCAAAAAGGTAATTGGAGCAATTTGATTTTCTATATTTTTTTAAGGTTTTGATTTGGTGCGTAAGGCGCTTTGGGTACCTTGCATGGTCGTCGTCAAAAATGCAGGATTGAACCCGTCTGAAGTCGCTCTTAAATTGTCTTCGCTCAAACCTGAACAAGGATTCGATATGAGAACGAAAAAAATCGTCAATATGTACAAAGAAGGAATTATGGACCCAACAAAAGTAATAAATCTAAAATTGCGGAGGGGCACACCAAATTATTTCATTTTTAGGTTTTAACTTCTGGATTAGAATTCGCACAAGAAGTGGCGATTGATTTAATCGACGAGTACCTAAAGTCTAAAGAAAATAAAAACTAAATTTATCAACTTATATTTTGCGTAGCATTTACAGATAAATATCTTTCCAGCGCCCACGATTCTAAATATTCTATTTTTTTAATGCATTTATTTAAAACGTCTCTGGATGCAAAATGCATATTGTTGACGTTCGCTTCAGGGAAAAACTGTTCAAACTTTGAAGCCGGTTTTGAACTCTTAGGCTTTTGTTTTTTCGCCGAGGTGAGTTTACGGTGGATATCAGAAAGCGCAGCTCGGACATAAAAATCAGATTCTTCTTCATTAGGACCTTCCAGAATTTTAAAAGTGTCTTCTTTCATTTGAGAAACGTTTTCTTGGCTTATCTCAACCCAAGGGTTCGCATTCGCACATTCCGCTACAGAAGCGATCGCTGAATCGACGGAATCAAAATTTTGAGTAAAATTTTTCGTCAAATCTAAATAAATTGTGATGGCCTCAAGAATTAAATTTTCAAAGTTTCCATTGTAGTAACGCATTATTAAGGTGTATCCGGATAAAATGTTGACTAAATTGAAATATACAAGAGGCGATGGTTCGGTTTTTGTGATTAGGGAAAGATTGGGAACATTTCTTAATTTGGGGCATTGATTTTTATATTGTTTGTGCGATGTTGAGCCTATTTCGAGAACTTTCGGTGTCGGATGCTTCGACGACCACCATGGCTCCCAAGTTGGTACTAAATCGGTAGCATCACCATTTCGCACAAGCTCCATAAATTCTTTCTTTCTTCATCGGTCAGTTTGTCCCAAATGGAATCGGCGTCATTCAAATCGACTCCTGTCAAACGTGTCGATAAATCGTCCATGTCGTCTGAATCGTCTGAGTCGAAGTCTGGCTCCTGATCGACCCTGCGGAGAATCTCTTCCATCTTTTTTTTAGCATCCGGATCCTTCCCTTGTACCTTCAACTCCGCCTCGATCGACTCTTTGTAGAAAGATTCCGAACAGTCCAAATGCATTTGAGATTTATAACAAGATACAGAACAATAAAGAATGTTACATCGTGGACAAACATACTTATAAGCATTAACACCACAAATTCCGCACTTTTCAATCACTTTCTCCTCCTCTACCTCTTCCTTTATTTTGATATCCATCGTTTTCAATACACAGATACTGAAGTTTAATCAAATTTAAACTCACGTTTTTGTCTTATGAATGCTTCAATGGAAGGTTGTACACAAACCTTAGGTTATCATACATGTTGGCAACTTAATAAACTCAATCGCACTATGGTTTTCCCAGGAAAAAATTCCGAAAGTTTTTTTTTTTCTCAACGGTTTTATGCTTTTTGGGTGGATGAATCCGAATTTGAGGTTTGCCCCCTCGCTGTGAGCTAACTTGAGGAAAATATAAAAACTCGAAAATTTAGTACTTTTTCCTGTTTTAACTTCCTTAAAGAAGTTATTGCGATACCCTCGACGTCGGGTTTTTGGGGAAGGGTCTTCCAGACCCCGGAGGGTCAAATCGAATATTGATCTTTACCGATCTCAACTTTGTCTGTGGTGCCGGCCGGCCGTCCGTAGCATTTTTTCCGGAACACTTTACGGCCACAATTTTCATCCGATTTTCACCAAATTTTCACCAAAATTTCTTTAGCCGGTGAAGAAGAATGTAACGAGCGGGATTTTTGAATTTCGAAAATATGGCGGAGATATGTCTGTTTGAAATTTTAAAAAATTCGCTGCGGCCGAACCGTTAATCCGATTTTCACCAATTACTCCTTATATTTTTTAAGAATTTTGGTGCAAAAAAATTGCCACTTTTTAATTACTATTTTTATAGTAGGGAGAAATTTCGTACTTCTACCCTTTACGAGAGGCACATCCCTAGGCCAAAGAGCCCATTATTTCTACCTCGACACTTAGAAAATTTTTCGAATAAAAGAACTTAAAAATTTTTCAAAAAAAAAATGGAAAAAAAAAGGAAAACCCGGAAAATTTTTCGAAAAAACTTTGAAAATTTTTTGAAAAAAAAAAAAAATTTTTCGAAAAAACAAACTTGGAAAATTCTCCTTTATACTTTCCCTCCCTACTACATCCCCTTCCTTTATACTTTCGTTGCCTTATACTTCACCCTCTGTTTACTTTCCCCTTCCTTATACTTTCCCCTCCGTTATACTTCCCCTCCGTTATACTTCCCCTCCCATATTATACTTCCTACTCCGTTATACTTCCCCTCCGTTATACTTCCCTCCCACATACTTCCCACTCCGTTATACTTCTCCTCCCATATACTTCCCCCTCCTATATAGATACTTCTCTTTAAGGAAGTTCCCGTCGGGGCCAGCTCCAGACTAGTACTTTTGCTTATAACTCTTGAACAATGCATTTTAGCGAAAAGACCATTTAGTACAAAATTAAAGTAGACAAAATTTCGTGCTAGAAGGTGCTATTAGTTTTGTTAATATCTGAAATGTTAATATCGCAAGATGCTTTGAATTTAGGTCACGTTTCGCTCTTTGTTGAAAATGCGCAGAATACCCCAAATAAACCAATCACATTTAACTTGAAATTTTGATAAGTAACAATTACCTCCCAAATGCTGTGGTTCCTCATCCTCTTCACAATTATGTCGACGTTGAGACTCCCTTCACACACCTGGCTGAGATTCGTGCAAGAAGACCATTGCGGCGGCACCGACAATTGGCCCTGCAGCCCTTTTGCACCCACAGGATAATTGGCCTCTGCTCTTTTGAGGGTGGCCATAGGCAGCAAGTTACTGCCTACTTTCTTCCGTTGAGACTCCCTTCACACACCTGGCAGAGTCTCGTGCAAGAAGACCATTGCGGCGGCACCGACAATTGGCCCTGCAGCCCTTTTGCACCCACAGGATAATTGGCCTCTGCTTCTTTTGAGGGTGGCCATAGGCAGCAAGTTACTGCCTACTTTCTTCCGTTGAGACTCCCTTCACACACCTGGCAGAGTCTCGTGCAAGAAGACCATTGCGGCGGCACCGACAATTGGCCCTGCAGCCCTTTTGCACCCACAGGATAATTGGCCTCTGCTCTTTTGAGGGTGGCCATAGGCAGCAAGTTACTGCCTACTTTCTTCCGTTGAGACTCCCTTCACACACCTGGCAGAGTCTCGTGCAAGAAGACCATTGCGGCGGCACCGACAATTGGCCCTGCAGCCCTTTTGCACCCACAGGATAATTGGCCTCTGCTCTTTTGAGGGTGGCCATAGGCAGCAGGTTACTGCCTACTTTCTTCCGTCCCCACTTTTCCGTGGAAACTGGAAAGCTCGTTGCCCAATGCCCACCCACTGTTGCATCTAGCAGTAAACTCTGAATGAATGCTGCCGCGCTACTGCTTCGGGGGTATGGGTTGCAACATTGCCTCTGGCCTTGTCCATTAATATCAAGTAGAAATCTTCTTGATGCAGCGAAATCTGCCAACAATTTTATCAATCTTCTGGTCGGATTTGCAATCTAAACAAAAAGTATTCGTTTCTAAATAAGCGGTTTCGTCCTAGGACAAAACCTATCCAAAAATTGAGTCGGTAACTATGTACCAACTCGGATATAAAATAATTGGTAGCGAATGAAGGTCAACGATACGAACCGTATGATTCCTCAATTACCCAAAACAGCGGGAACCTAATCTTATTTTTTCAAAATTTCAACTCCAAAACCAAATCTTACAGCATCCCATGTCAAATATTTATCAAGATTTTTACCGTTATTAATTTTAACTGAAACTTAAATATCTTATTTTAGTAACAAATAATATTTATTTAAGACTAAAATAAACTTTTGAAGACACTCACATAACGTTTTTAGGTTCGCCACTAGGTTGCGCTGCATGTCCCTCAAACTCCTCAAGATCTTCCCCCTAAGAAAAAATCAATAAAAATACTAAACATTAATGATTTATTTCTTTTTATTTAAAAATAAGTTAAAAAATTTAAAAACTTGAAGAAAATTTTCTCTAACTTCTCATTTTTGTCTACACTAAGGCTGAAAATAACAAAAACATTTTTTTGTCGTAGAAAAAAAAAACTTTATTTTTCCATCTAATTAGTTTAAATAATTGTTTAATTTTATCTTAATTTAAAAATTTAGTAGAGAAAAAATATTTTATAAGCATAATTAGGTCATTTCAAATAAAACATTGAAGTTCCTATTTTTGTTTAATTATTATTTTAAACCAATCGAAATATACTTATTTCACCGTTATATTTTTATTTTAAAATTTAGTAAGTACTGTAAATACAGTGAATATTTAATTATTTTTAAAAAATAATGGATTAAAAAGCAGGATATTATACTCGGGTGTTATTGTTGTAAAGAGCGCTATCTAACGGTTTCTATAAGAATTAACAAAATAAAAATTAAACTAAAACGCATTTATTTATACATCACGGATGGAAACTCATTTGAAACTAATGTTTTAGGAGTTGTTCGTAACGGATTTTTTAATTTTTAATGGATTTAGAGTGTATTCGGTAAAATAGAGGGAAATTTTTGTAAGTTTATGGGTTTGTTGGATGTGTGCTTCCCGCGGTATTGTTTTATTTTCGGTGCTTTCAATTGACTTAATTAGAATCGGGCGGCATACTTACTTGGCGCTGGGAATACCGTGATCATGAAGGCGGTTGCCCCAGGGTGACGTCCTACCATTGCACTAAGGATGGACCGGCCCCTGCGAATTTCCCAAATCGGGATATGTCGGGCGCGTAATTTTTGGTAGTCGGGACTGCGTACGCGCTGTCCCGGAAACAGATAAACCAATCAAGCAGATGATCTGAGGACATTTTCCCGATCAGCGTTGACACGTCAGGATGATGAGGAAAGGGTCCTATGACCTATTCCGATGCTATCACTGTCAGTAGTTCCGGCCGGCCGTACCATTTTTTCGGTACTCTCTACGGCCACTTTTAACTTCCTCAAGAAGTTACTGTGATACCTCCGACCCCCTGTTACTAGAAAAGGGTCTTCCAGACCCCGTAGGATAAATCTGATAAGTGATCTTTGCCGATCCTGACTTTGTCTGTGGTGCCGGCCGTCCGGCCGTCCGTCGCCACTTTTTCCGGAACACTTCACGGCCGCAATTTTCATCCGATCTTCACCAAATTTATACACAAGCTTCCTTTCACAGAAATCTTGAAAATGACGAGAGCTTTTTTCGAAATTTTTCAAAATGGCGGAGATATGACTGTTCAAAGATTTAAAATGAGCGCTGTGGGCGTACTGTTGGTCCGATCTTCACCAAATTTTCACTAAACATTCCTTATTTAAAAATTTTCCATGTTTTAAAATTTTAATTTTCCAAAATTTTTTTTACTTAATAATTTTCTAGGCAGAAATGTGAGTCACTTCGCCGGCTCGAGGGCGGCCTCTCTTTGGCTAACCGTACTGAATTTCTACCTTGATATAAAATTTTCAAAATAATTGTTTTTTTTTTTTTTTTTAACTTCCTCAAGAATTTTTTTAACGGAAATAAAATGGCGATTTATTAGGTACTTAATTTTTATTTTTTTTTTTTCAAAAAACAGAAAACGAACAACAAAAATACCTAAAATTTCTAACTTCCTCAAGACTTACTGCGATACCCACCAAATTTATTTCACAACTTTTACAAAATTTAGTTCTCCTACTTAATACTCCTCCTGTATCCTTGAGGAAGTTATCGTTGGAAGCTCTTCAAACCGGAACTTTCATCCGATTTTCACACAATTCCCCCCTTTACATAATCGGTGGAACAAGAAACTAACGCGGGCGATTTTTGAATTTCGAAAAAATGGCGGAGATATGTCTGTTTAAATTTATTTAAAAAAATTCGCTGCGGCCGAACTGTTGGTCCGATTTTCACCAAATTTTCAACAATTACTCCTTATATTTTTTAAGATTTTGGTGATAAAAAATATCATTTTTTTAAACATTAATTATTATTTCAGTAGGGAGAAATTCACACTTCCACCCGCTACGAGTTATTTCAGTAGGGAGAAATTTCACACTTCCACCCGCTACGAGTGGGGACCTACCTTGGGCAAAAATCCCATTATTTCTACCTTGATGCTTAAAAAAATTTTCGAAAAAACAAAACAAAAATAACTTAAACAATTTTTTGAAAAAAAAAAAAACTAAGAAAACTTAAAACATTTTTTGAAAAAAAAAAAAACAACAAAATTCTCCCTCTGTTATACTTCCCCTTCTTTCTACTTCCCCTTCTTTCTACTTCCCCTCCCTTATACTTCCCCTCCCTTATACTTCCCCACCCTTATACTTCCCCTCCCTTATACTTCCCCCTCCCATATTTTTACTTCTTTGGAAGTATAACTATTGGAAGTTTTTGTTGGAAGCTCTTCAAACTAGTACTTTTAGTAGGGAGAAATTTCATACTTCCACCCCTTGCGAGTGGGATATCCCTTGGGCGAAAAGCCCATTATTTCTACCTTGGTACTTCTTACTTAAATTTTCCGGAAAAAACAACAAAAAACTGAAAAATCTTTTTAAAAAATTAGAAAAATTTAAAAAAAACTTAAATTTGTCGATAAAATTCTCAACTTGGAAATTTTTTCGAAAAAAAAAAATTGAAATTAAAAAAAGAATACATTTTGGGGAAAAGAGGAAAATTTGTCGAAGTTCGAAAATACTTGAAATTATACTTCTCCTCCTTTATACTTCCCCTCCTTAATATTTCCCCCTTCCATGTTGTTCCTTCTCTTTAAGGAAGTTTTCGTTGGAAGCTCTTCAAACTAGTACATTTTCTGAACACCACGCCCGCAATTTTCATCCGATTTTAACCGAATTTCCACATAATCTTCCTTTTTAGTTTAAAAATGTCGGCACATCTTGAATTTTAGTTTAAAAATGTCGGCACATCTTGAAAATTTTCAGAGCTTTTTTCAAAATGGCGGAGATCACTTCTCTCTGTTTAGCGCTACGGCTTTGCTATTGGTCGTATCTACACTGCATTTTTACCAAATTGTCCTTAAATAAATTAGAATAGAATTTGAATTTTTTTTTTTTGGGGGGGGGGGGGGGTTTGATTGTTCAAGGCCCGTTCCATGTGGCCGTAGGGTCTGGCTGGGCAAAAACTTAATTTTTTCTATCCAAAATTGAAAATTTTAATAGTGGGATTTTTTTACTTTCTTAAATGTGTAGCATCGATTTTTGGAGTTAAATAACGGCTGGAAGGAACTCCGAGGAAGTTTGTTGGGTCGAAGCCTAATCGTTTAAATTCAAAAAAAAATTAAAAAAAAATTTTTTTAAAATTTTAAAACTAAAATCTGTATTTTTTAAAAGGTAGTCAAATCAACTTCCCCTCCCTTATACTTCCCCTCCTTTATACTTTCCCTCCTTTATACTTCCCCCTCCTATATTTTTACTTCTTTGGAAGTTTTTGTTGGAAGCTCTTCAAACTAGTACTTTTAGTAGGGAGAAATTTCATACTTCCACCCCTTGCGAGTGGGATATCCCTTGGGCGAAAAGCCCATTATTTCTACCTTGATACTTTTCCAACAATTTTCCGGAAAAAAAACAAACAAAAATCTGAAAATTCGTAAAAAAAAGTAGAAAATTAAAAAAAACAACTTAAATTTGTCGATAAAATTATCAACTTGGAAATTTTTTCGAAAAAAAAAAAATTGAAATAAAAAAACTGAATACATTTTGAGAAAAAAAGAGGAAAATTTGTCGAAGTTCGAAAATACTTGAAATTATACTTCTCCTCCTTTATACTACCCTCCTTAATAATCCCCCCTTCCATGTTGTTCCTTCTCTTTAAGGAAGTTTTCGTTGGAAGCTCTTCATTAAATATTTAATCAACTTGAAATTTTGCGCAGATTACGAATCTGAAGTAAAAAATAGGGGTTCTCATTTAAATAACGAAGTAGCTCTTGCTCTGGGACATCCTGTACACCAAAATCAAAATTCGTTAATTGCGATCAATTCTTCGTCGAAAAACGAGGGGGTTTACATTTAACATTTTTTCCCATCTTCAATAGTTTAAAAAATAAAAGGGGTTATCCTTTTTTTATGTAGAAAAAGCACAGTAATAAAAATTAAGTTACTCTGATAAATATATTTTTTAAAGTGTTCAAGAATCGACGTTTTATGACTTCTAGCATTCCGTGACTATTTTTTCAAGTTGAAGATTTTATCAATGTTATACTCTTCTAAAGTAAAAAGTTTATTGCAATTTAAGAAAACGAAATTACTTAATCTGTGGGTGAAAAAAAAAAAGAAAGATGTCGATTAAGGAAGTCTTTTTGCGACCGCAATTTTCTCCATTTGGCTCCCGTCCTTGTCCGACAATGCTAACAATTGAAATGGATTAGCCCATTGTTTTAGAACGATTTTCTTCTCAAACTGGAGAAACTTTTTCGTAATTGCCGAATTAGTGTTTACCGAAAAATTTACATTGATTTTATCCTCCTGGAAAACAATTTTGTTGAAATCATCTCAAAAAGAGGGGCTAAAATGGTCGACTTATCTCACCTGTCTGATTTTTCGAAAATCTTGGATGTTATTGAATATTTCCGAGTTTGAAAAAATCTGACTTTTTAGCCCTTTTGTTTGAAGTCTGTCACGATGCCGGAAGTGTGATAGCTGTTGCTCATTTTGCAAGGGAGACGAGAATCGATCGCACCTCCGTTTGTGCGCTAAATGAAGTGTAAATTTCAAATATTTTGGTTTTACACTTTAACACGAAAAGGGTCGTTCACACCTTTTATAAGGGACGAAAAAAATGTATGAAGCTGGCCCTGATGGGAACTTCCTCAGAGTAGGGGAGGGGGAAGTATAAAGTTTAAAGCGCCACAGACAACTTTATGATCATTGATCACTAACCAGTTTTCGTCCACGGAGGGTGTCACAATAACATCTCTTTTAGTAGGTTAATGGTTAAAGCGGGATTAAGGGGGCATTTTGGCCCTCAAGACTGAAGAACTGAAGATGCCTATTCATATGAATTTGAATTTACATTTTCAGATCAAAAAACCGAACATTTTTCGAAAAAAACAAAAAAAAACGGGTTTATCCTTTTTTTTTTTTTTTTTAGAACAAGCTCAATATCTCGAGAACTAATGATCCGAGAAATATTTTCTGCGATTTTTGAATTTCGAAAAAATGGCGGAGATATGCACGTTTGAAATTTTTAAAAACTGCGCTGCGGCCGAACCGTTGTTCCGATTTTACCAAATTTTCACCAAATACTCCTTATATTTTTTAAAAATTGTTGGTTTTAAAAAAAATTTCAATTTTCTGCATTAATTATCATTTAGTTGGGAGAAATTTCACACTTCCACCCGTTTCGAGAGGGACCTCCCTTGGGCAAAAATCCCATTATTTCTACCTTGATGCTTAAAAATTTTTCAAGAAAAAAAAGCGCAAATTTAAAAAAGAAAACTTAGAAAATTTTTCGAAAAAACTTAGAAATTTTGTACAAAAAAAAACTTCCCCCTCCGTTATACTTCCCCTTCGTTATACTCCCCCCTCCGTTATACTTCTTCTCCCTTGTTCTTCCCCCTCCGTTGTACTTCCACTCCCTTGTACTTCCCCCTCCGTTATACTTCCCCTCCCTTACACTTCCCCCTCCGTTATACTCCCCCTCCGTTAGCTTCCCGGAAAAGGGGAAGACCCTTTCCAGATTTCCAGAGGGTATCACAATAACTTCTTTGGGGAAGATAAAAATAATAAAAATTGGAAGAATAAGGGAAGTTGGTCACTCTGATATCCTGAGATGTGATGTGCCATAATTTATGAGATGACACACTTACCTTATTCTTCCAATTTTTGTTATTTTTTTAATAATAGGTAAAATTAATTTTTAACCTGCTAAAACAGCTTAAAATTCACAAAAAAAATTTATAAAATACCTACCACCTCGGAAAATCTAAAAAATTATGAGAGGTGCATTTTAGGTCCCTCTAAAAGCGATTGAGTGTCGCCCCCTCAAAGGGAACCATTTATTCTGACCTCTCAAAAGTTAAAAATTAATTTTTCACACTTGAAAGTTCGGGAAAAATTTTAAAAAATTCTCAAAGATGCGTCTCTAAATGTTACACAATTTACAAAAAAATGAGCGCTGTGGAATTATTAGTTTTCGAGATATTGAGGTTTTCCTAAAGAAGTATAAACCCGTTTTTCTCGAAAACCGTTCGGTTTTTTGATCTGAAATTTATATCTGTTCTTATTCACAAAGAGATGCATCTTCTGCAATTTTTTCGGCCAAATGTAAGGGCCAAAATGCCTCCCTTATCCTCTATAGCCTAAAACGCCTCGGAAAAGATTTCAAAGACCATTTCGGACATTCTGTCATAAACGACTTCCGCCTCACGAACATCCCCTATTAAGCGGCCTCACCCCTTCCATACGTAACCTAAATTACGTCCAAATATTGCAATTTATTGCTCAATATTTTGTCGGAATTTTTCCGTGGATACCCGGTTGCTTCTTAATCCAGAACAGTCTTGATACTATCCGAACGATCATCATCGTTACCATTAATTGAATATTTAGGACACTCTTAATGATCCCTAAAACGTCCTTCACGTCTTTAAAATCAATAAAATTTATGGCTGAATATTAATTTTTAGGAGGAAAAACAGTAAAAAACTGGGCTAAGTTTTAGATATGTAATCTCGAGAGCGTGGACGATTATACACACGAAAAAAGGTCTTTCGTAAACCGAATTCGTGTAGATAAAATTATGAAGAAAAACGTATTTAAGTGAAAGGAATTCGGACGAATAAAGGCGACTCCATTTCCCAAAGGAGCCGTCCTGATGAAAAATTACTGACTAAACTAGTAGAATGGAACTGCCAGTTTCGTGTCAATTTAAAACGAAGGCTAACAAGAAAAGAAGATGAAAATAAAAGTTTCACTTCTCAGGCTCATGACTCATGAGCCCTCCCAAAAAAAATTATTTGGAAATTTCTTTCTACCCATTTTGTTGAAACTCGTGGAGTATGCGCAGAAGGATTTAGATGTCAAATTTGATGACGTTCAAATCGTTTGTAGGTTAAAAGTCATCTGACGTCAAAATTGACTACCTATTTTTGTTCCAACCGCAGTTTGAAACTCGTGGAGTATGCGCAGAAGGATTTGGCTGTCAAATTTGATGACGTTCAAATCATTTGTAGGTTAAAAGTCATCTGACGTCAAAATTGACTTGCTAATCCTTCTGCGCATGCTCCAGCAGTTTCAAACCAGTATCAAACTGCGGTTGGAACAATATTTTAGGAAAATTCACAATTTGATCCTTCTCTCAAAGATCTTCACTTGCATCCCAGGCTTTCTTTTCCCAGGAACCATTCGAATCTATTTTTAAACGGTAATTTATGAACTAAAAAATAAAAATTGATTTTTTTTCCCTCCCTTTAGGCCCAGGAAATGCAATTGCATAGTTTATTAGTTCACGTGGTCAGTATATCGACCCTTCAAGTTCAATAACCCATCCGTCTCGACTTTTTCGACCCTTTCGTTTTGAAATCCAAAAATCGCGCACCATCAGAGGCAATAAAGCTAAGAACTCATACGAATTTTAAATGAGAAACTATGTATCAAATGCTTAAAAATTTATAGCAGGACGGGGGTGAATACGGTTTTGGAAGCATTTCTCTAATTTTATTGTCGTTTTAGAGAACTAAAAAAAGAAAGCGTTAAATCGTCACACATCGATCATTTTTTGGGTTTAATGAACACTTTTGTAGCATCCGTGACAGAAATGTGGACAGTTTGTCAATTTTCGTAAGATTATGCCATTTTTCCGGGCTATTTAGGAATGAGTCAGAAAGCCTTTGTTGTCAAATGCCTTTATCGACCGTCTTCACCACTTTTCTGAAGTCTTCGTGGTGGTGGCTTCTTCTTTTCTACAGATCAAAGGACCGATCAACAACTATTTATAGCAGAACTTATCCCTCAACGACTTGGCCATTTGGGCGTTTTTCTTTAGTAAATAAGGCGAGGAAAAAGAGTTGCATGACAGTTTTTGATTTGGGTCACTTCTGCCGTGACCACGGCGCGCAAAGGGGGCCACAAATGCTTTGATTACAAGACACACATCATACTCAGCCCCCTCCTTTTCGCCCCTCAGCTCCTTTCTCGTTAAGGGTTGAAAATATAAAAACCTTTTTCGGTCACTCCGTGCTTCTCCTTCAGCCCGAACATGTCGGGTTGGCTCGCCTACAACGACGCTCGAATGAGGAGCATTTATTACGTAAGGTGAACACCTTTTTTAATAACTGCAATCATTTTTATTTTATATAACTTTTTACATAAACAAAATTTTGCCATTTTGGACATTTCTTAATTTAATTTTTTTAATACTCTGGTAAGCAACTAAAGATTTCGTCACGTTAGTTCTAACACCGGCTATCTCATTTTTTATCAATTTTGAGTTTAGCATTGTTTCTGAAGGTAAATTTTGTGGAGAATCGAACTCCGTTGGTAGTTCAACCCTATTACCAACAGAAAACGCGTACTTCACGATTTAGCCAACAGGCGATGCATTGATTCCAATTAAAAATTAATCCGTATTTTTGCTCTCCTGAAAACCTAGGAAAAATGAGATAGCCGGTGTTAGAACATTGCCACTTTTTAATTATTATTTTTTTTTTTTAGTAGGGAGAAATTTCATACTTCTACCCATTACGAGAGGCACATCCCTAGGCCAAAGAGCCAATTATTTCTACCTCGACACTTAAAAAATTTTTCGAAAAAAAGAACTTAAAAAATTTAAAAAAAACAAAGGAAAACCCGGAAAATTTGTCGAAAAAAAAGGAAAACCTGGAAAATTTTTGAAAAAAACTTTAAAAATTTTTCGAAAAATAAAAAAATATAAAACTCGGAAAATTGTTCAAAAATAAAATGAAAACTTCCCCCTTCCTTATTCTTCCCCTCCTTTATACTTTCCCTCCCTTCGTTATACTTTCGTTCCCTTATACTTCCCCCTCCGTTATACTTACCCCTCTGTTATACTTCCCCCTCCCATATACTTCCCCTTCTATATTGTTACTTCTCTTTAAGGAAATTTTCGTTGGAAGCTCTTCAAACCTGTACTTTATATCATGATACCTGAAATTGATGTATTTTGGGCTTTGTAAACGTTCCTTTTTTCTTTTTTCTGTATTTTTTGTCCCTTTTTCGTAAGAGTACGTATATTGAAATAAAAGGCGGGCACTTTATCGATTTCGCCCGTGGATGCGTAACAACGCGCCAGTCATCTGGTTCTTTTCAGCTAAATCGCACTCAAGTTGCTTACGATATATTTGAGAAAAAAAATTAAACCGTGTGTTTTTCCGTGTAGTTTTTAATACTTGAAAATGGCTTTTTTCGGCTTTGCGAATCCTTTCGCCGTTTTTCTCAACGATCCGTTTTTCAGGTGAGATTTTGTGATATAAGACGTCGACCTTTGGGATGGCTAAACACGTAAATCTCAGGCGCCCTTATGACCTTGTTTCCTTCTCACTTAAAACCTTAACTAGTCCTTCAAACTCTTGCGTTTTTATTGATTCTCGACACGCCAAGTTTTTAAATACTAAGTTTCCTCTAAATTTTTTTTTTATTCTACCCTAAAAAGTTAAAACTACTACTTAAATTTGTTATCTATGTAGATTTTCAAAAATTATTGTGTTGTTTCATACATCTAAATGAAGGGGTTAAAGTAATTGTGGTGTGAGTCACTTTTTTGTGGGAAGGCGAGAGTGAGGAGAGAGGAAGAAAAGTAAAGAGAAGAAGAAAAAGGAAGAAAAAGCATAGAAAACTATTAGGTGTACAAAATGAAACTCAGCCACAGGGTAATTTGAATTTTGTAGATTTTAGCCGAGTTTCATTTTGTACACCTAGTAGATCATTTTTTCAAAATTTTAAACATTTTGGGCGTTAAAGTCCATCAAAAGTTGACCTTCTCCGTGTAAGAAGGTTATTGAAGTATAACCATTAAGAAGGTTAATTTTTAAAGGCTTGTAAATCGTAAACCGTTACAGATATTGAAACAATGCACTAAATAAAATCTGTTGGAAATTTAATTCTCTTAAATTTTATTATTCATTTTTTCTCTAGGACGCACTGTTTTCAAGATAAATTTATTTAAAAAAATTATTTTCCGAAAATGGTGCATCCTAGAAAAAAATAATTAAGTACAAATTTATAGAGAATTAAATTTCCTACAATTTTTATTTATTAGGTGTACGAAATGAAACTCAGCCACATGGTAAATTTGAATTTTGTAGATTTTAGCCGAGTTTCATTTTGTACACCTAATATAATCTGTAGTCCATCGCCGCAGGGGTGAAAGAGGCGAGCGTCGCGGAAGCACGAGCTTCGAGAAGGAGGAAGTTCCTTGCTCTCTCACCTGCAATTATGAAGGAATTAGAAGAGCAGCATTGAGAGAGTCGGTGAGAGAGGAGGGTAAAAAAAGCTCGAATAGTCGGAGTACAGAATTTAGAGGGGCCACTACGACTTCAAATATCACTCTTGTCTTAATTTTTGTGATGTGTAGATCGCAGAATTCGCCATTTTATGACCAAAAAGAAGTTAAAAACTCTATATACGATGAAAAAGCTCTACCTTGATGCCTCTCACTTAAATCTTCTTGTTACAAAATGGAATGAAGTTTGTAAATTAAACTAACCTAGTTTCCGCCATTATTTTGCGGTCTTCTGAAACTAACCTCAAAACAGGTTATTGAATAATCTTGAAAAGGTTTTATTACAAATGTGTCCTAGAAACCACCAATGATAAAAATTACTTTTTATTTTATCGATTCCAAGTTTAATATTTTATTAACTCTTTAGGACGAGCGCTCCTGCCAGAGATGGTTTCCAGCAGTGGCCCTCACTTAAATCTTCTTGTTACAAAATGGAATGAAGTTTGTAAATTAAACTAACCTAGTTTCCGCCATTATTTTGCGGTCTTCTGAAACTAACCTCAAAACAGGTTATTGAATAATCTTGAAAAGGTTTATTACAAATGTGTCCTAGAAACCACCTATGATAAATTACTTTTTATTATCGATTCCAAGTTTAATTTATTAACTCTTTAGGACGAGCGCTCCTGCCAGAGATGGTTTCCAGCAAGTGGCCCAGATGATGGATTCGATCATGATCGACAGTTTTTCTCCGATCGCTTTTACAAAAGTGACTGCACGGCCGAGTCGGACGAGAAGATCGCGGCAAACATCACCGCCGCAATCCCGAAACCAAGGTAAATTGCAAGTAAATATATTTTTATTTTTTTTTTTTTTTCGCATGAAAGGTGTAAAGATGATTTTTCCGAATGAAAATTATAAAAGTGGTGTTAAAAACCGATTTA
Source organism: Orius insidiosus (assembly GCA_014119065.1). Taxonomy (NCBI): domain Eukaryota; kingdom Metazoa; phylum Arthropoda; class Insecta; order Hemiptera; family Anthocoridae; genus Orius; species Orius insidiosus. The sequence goes on along the minus strand of JACGAQ010000425.1, from coordinate 35,379 downwards.
ATACTTTTAAAGAGGTGCAGACCAAAGAGGAGCCGCAGAGGGATGCGACTTACCATACTTCACCGAATTCGAGGGCTGTCACCAATAAATGGGTCGCTTCTTTGAGGAAAAGAGATCCGGAGCTCCTTCCTGCCATCAACAAACCCAGGTGCTTGAATCAAACTGGTGGTGCACACTGTTCAATATGACTAAAAATATTGCTTTAGGGTGAGTTCGCATCAAATGAGCGTCCCGAAGACCAAATCTGAAAGTACTCCTTCAGTAATGGGTGTATCCGGTATCGTATAGAAATCGAAGGGTCAGATCTCTAACAAAAAATTGTCTTCTGGAAGTGGCGGAGAATGCGAAGCAAAAGATCTGAAGAAAGATCTCGGTTCGGGCGACGTTTCCGAATCGAGCGAACCAGAAAACGTAAATGACGATCGCGTTTTTCATCCTCTCGGCTACGAGCGGCATCTTGTCGCACAATTGAAAAAGACATTCTTCAAAAAAATCCAACGTTCTATGGTCACAAGTCCGGACTTCTCGAAGCTAAAGGAGTCCTTCAAGAAGCTATGGTTCTTCCTTTACTTCTACCTGAATATTTCAAGGTTTTTATTTTACATCTTTGATTTTAGTTTAATTTTTGTTTTTAGGGAATAAGAAGACCCTGGAAAGGCGTTTTAATGGTTGGACCTCCTGGTACTGGTAAAACGATGTTAGCAAAAGCTGTCGCTACAGAATGCGGAACAACTTTTTCAAACGTATCATCCTCTACGTTAACATCAAAGTACCGCGGAGAATCAAAAAACTTGTCAGACTTCTTTTTGAAATGGTTATTTATTAAACAAAGAAAAACAAAATCTTATTTATATTTCAGGCAAGATTTTATGCTCCAAGCACAATTTTCATTGATGAAATCGATTCACTTTGTTCTCAAACGAGGTACAGATTCAGAACATGAAGCATCTCGACGGTTCAAAGCAGAATTGCTTATTCAAATGGATGGAATAAATTCAACAACGTATAATTTATAGTTAATTATTTTTTTAACTATTTTGTATTTCAGAGATGAAAAAATAATCATGGTTTTGGCAGCGACTAATCATCCTTGGGATATCGATGAAGCATTTAGAAGGCGTTTTGAAAAAAGAATTTTCATTCCACTTCCAGAAAGTGAGTTGTCTCTGCCATCCTTTAAATTTTTCATAACTTTTTTTAGATGATAGAGTGGCATTGCTGGATTTATGTTGAAAAATGTGGAAACTGAACCTTCTGTGAAATTCGAAGAAATTTCTGCACATTTGGAAGGTTATACGTGTTCAGATATAATAAATGTTTGCCGAGATGCAGCAATGATGAGTATGCGTCGTAAAATCCTCGGGCGATCACCCGAAGAAATAAAAAAACTTAAAAATCCGAAGTCGATCTTCCGGTGACCGAAAGCGATTTTGAAGAAGCGATCTCCAAATGTAAGAAAAGCGTGAGCGCCAAGGACATTGAACGATACAACGCTTGGATCGAAGAATTCGGCTCTTGCTGATATTAATTATCACCAGCCTCTTATCAATAAAAAATGGTGAAAATTTCAGATGAGGTCTGGTGTAAAACTTATCTCTGGCTTTTATATTGAAAGCCGATTTTCAAGTTTTAAAAAAAAACTCTCTTTTTATTTCTGAAAAGAAATGAAATTGAGATTAATCAAAAATTGCTGCAATAGCTTATATCATCCCCCCTTCCCTTTACTTTGCACAAAAACCATTTGTGATAGCCTGATAGCTATAACCTTAACCATCCCTTTAAAATAATCAAAAGATAAGGTTGCCACGGTTCCTTTCAGCCAATCCCATTCTATTTTAAGTCTATTTAAGTCATAATATATATCTAAAATAAAGATTATAGATTATTAATTATGTATTTTGCCATCTTAATATACCTCTCTGGATAATAAATTTTTTTTAAACTATATTTTAAGGAGTATCGGAAAATAACTGTATTATGTTTGTTTTGGTAAAGAGATTTTATTTAAATTTTAAATTAATAATTGCTCACTCATTTCGTATAAGTTTTTCAAAAAAAAAAATAAACAAAAAAAATAAAATAAAAAGAAAATCTAGGCGGACTGAAAGGTAATGAGATTGAAACAAGAAAATAAAATTAAGAAACCTTTATTTAGGTAAATAAGAAACGAAATTATAACATTTCTAATGTAATATATATTTTTTTTTATTATAAACATTTCCCATTTCAATTAATACAAAAAAGACATATAAGCCCAAAGAGATACAAATATGTAAAAACGATAAATATTACATGAAAGCATTGGCGAATAGAATATGAGAAATAATTGAATAAGGAACACACGATAATTCGTATAAGCTGACTAGGCACTGAACGCTTTTGTACAAAATTTTGGTTTTACGCTGTAAACTTTGACTTTTATATACAAAAAAGCGAGTTTTGTCGTTTACGTAATAAACGAAAAAACTGCAAAAATTAAATTAAAGCGAAACGACAGTAAAAAACAAACATTTTTTAAAAGTGTTTCAAGGCATTTTTTTAACACTCGCTGTTGAACACGCAGTTCATTTTCCGAAGGCTTTCCTTTGGTCCAAAGCAAACGTGTTAATATTTAAATAGCATGAAGGATAAATTTTTTTAATTCCGACAAGAACTTTTGTCTAAGCTAGAGCAAAAATATACAAATATTTTGAACTTTATTTTTTATTTTAATAATGAGCTCTGTACGAAATTAAAAAATAGATCGTAGCGATATACAAAGTGATAAAATATACAATGTACAATAATACTGCGATAAGGCGACAATTATGGATAAAAAGGGAATTTTTCAGTCGGTAATATTGTCTTGGAGTACTTAAAGTGTGGATTTTCCGTCGGTCCCGTTTAGATCTTCATTATTGTGCGTGTTGTAGTTTGCAGCTTCTTGAAGTCTCAACATGTTTAACTGGAAGAAAGGTTAGAAAAAAATGAGGTTAACTTCGTGGTTACCAATGGGTCGCCTTCGGTTTCTTTGGGTTGAGGGTTGACAGTCGGGTTTCCTGGATTCGGTTGGACTTCGTAACCAACGTCTTCAGGTCTTAATCTTAAAAGCGCTTCCGGACCACCATGAACAGCTTCTCCCGCCCACGGATATGAATGGCAAATGTATTGAGCAGGATCTTGCCATTCAGCACGTTTACCATAAACTTGAAGGCCTTCACGAACAGCCTCAAGGAGATACGGAATCACAGAATAATTCCATAAATCCGTAAACCAAATCTAAAAAAAAGTTGAAGTTTTGTTAGCGAAAAAAATTTTTTCAAGTACCTGAGAGCCGTCGCTGTCCATAGGGCAGGAAAGAAACAGTCGAGGGCCGATGGTAACATCTGAAGAACTATGAGCTTCTAAAAATTGATTTAAATGCAGCCAAGCTCTAGGAACCCATTCGGTAATCCGAAGAAGTTCCGGATTTCTCGCTCCGCTTTCGCTTCCGTCTCAATCAACTTCCGTTTTAAATATCGCCCCAAAAATCCTTTCACAGGTTCCATATGGTTCGCACATAAAATCCATCTGAAGTTATGATGCAGCTGAAGATTCGTAGTCGAACATGTAGCTTGGTTCATCGTCCCAATAATAAATGGACACTTTTGATATTTCGCTTTGAGGAATCCGTTAAAAACTTCTCCAAGACTCGAAGCCTGGTGTAAATTATCGAGAATGATTACGGACGGAAGATCGGCAGCATTCGTCTCACATTGTTCCGCGATGTTCGCCAAATATTGTCTTAGATCTTTACTACTTTTATGCTCAACGTTAAACGTCGCTATAGATTCAGCAGTCGATTCTTTCCCTGCTCTCATGACTAGAAATTCAGCCAGCTTATTTGCCAAATAAGATTTCCCCGTTCCGCTCGGCCCGCAGAGTATAATACGTCGATATTCACTCAAAAGAGAAACATATCTTTGTATAATTGACTTGGGAACTAAGTGTCAAAAGCCAAAGCATCCAAACTTCCAGAATGAAGGGCACCTTTGAGGCAAACTGTCATCGAAGAAACATCTCCGACTAAGTATCCACAAGGAAGAAGTTCAGGAAGCTTGCTGTCCTTATATCTCACTATTTCTCCGATATGATAACTCCAAATACTATCAGCGTTTAAACCTAAGCCTCCTACAGGGTCGATTCTTTCGATATAGTCTTTAAAAGCACGACGGACCATAGCGTCTAACATTTCCCATTTTGTTTTTCCGCTTACGGACAAAGAGGCTATTGCACATTCCGACCTGTCTTCGATATATCTATGGTAACTACCGTGGCATCCGAGAAACACGTTCAACGTTATACGCTTCCCGTCCGGATCTCCAGCAAACATGTCATACTTGGCATCTAAAATTTAATTAATAAAACCATATTTCTGCTGTAATTAATAATTACCTGGTATAGCATCGTTCATACTAAATCTTCTTTCAAGACTGTCATTTCTTGGTAATGACGACTGAGATGATGTTAACGATTTACTTGTTACCAGTCGCTGAAGTCTTTCATTGTCGTGTTTTAGGTTGACCATTTCATTCTTTAAATAAATAAAATTAATGATATAAGAAATAAAGAAAACGTACTCTCATTTGATGACAGTATCTTTTAAAGATTCGAGTTGATGCGCGGAGCTTAGAGCTTCCAATCGTATGTCGGTGAGTACAAGGTCTTTTTCACGGAGTTGCTTTTTGAGCTCTTCGACGACGTCAGGGCCGGCCTCTTTGCTCTCCTCGGTGGGAGAGTTTTGATTCTCGGCGGTGCCGTTCGTGGTTCGAGTGGTGTTGGAGAAGCGGCGAAGACGGAGCGGAGACGTCCACTTTGTCTTCAGCGTCTGATGACACGGAGCCGTTCCTCGTCTTTTTACCACGTGAAAACGCTTTATTGAATGAACTCCTCAACTGCAAAACATTTTTTTCCTTCAAAAAGAAAGATCCAAAAGGTAAAAGGAAGTCAAAATGAATAGCCCGCAGGAAAAACGTTGCAAAAAAGGCAACTTTAAGAAGAACGAATTTTGTCGAAAAAGCCAATAAAACTGGTAAACTAAAGAGCATACAACGTTTTCCACTAAAACATGCAAAAAACTCTGGGGATAAGTAATCAGTTTACATGAAACGTTTTTCCAACAAACCAAACCACGGTTCGCCCCACTTCTTGCGCATTTTAGGCTATCTAGCGGTTTGAAGACGAACTACTTGAAGGTTAGATTCGATCAAGGAAGGTTACAGATGGTTTATCCATCAAAATCGACTTGCAACGTTTTTCCAGCGGGGCTATTTAAATATCGATATTTTATGGGAAGCAAAGATTCTTACCCATCCACGCTTCTTTTTCTTTTCAGGCTCTTGGTGATGTGGTGTGCTTGAAAGACTACAAGCCGAACTCAACGAATTAAACTGGACACAGAATCTGTTGATAACTGCCTCGAAATATTGGTTTCTAAAAATAAAAAAATAATTATTTTTCTAATAAACCATAGTAAAGATTTTAAAGAAAATTAAATACCAGATTGATACAGACCATTTGGTGGGTCTGTCGTGTTGATGGTGTGTCTCCGGGCCAACGATGGTGACTGCGAAGTAAGTCCAGCTTCTACACTTTGCTTTCTTAGAAGTTCTATCGTTTGCCTCAACTCTGAAAGTTCCGAGTCCTTTTTCTCCGCAGTCGCCGTCAACTGCTGAAGCCTCTGGGTCATATTCGAAAGTGACTGTTCGAAAGCGGAAACGACATGGGCCTAGAACAAAGAAAAAAGGACCTGAAACAACAATCGACACTTCTCTCCCCCATTATTCAATGTTCTCTTGTGAACATTTCTTCCCCCTTATAATGTAAACCGTTCAGGTCGATACAAAAGACGAAAGTAAACAAAGAGACTTTGGTTTCTGTCCAATTACGTCGAAAATAACCCCGAGTTCAGATATCACCTCAAAATTTGGTTCTAACCTTAAACGGCCATAACGAAAATGTTCTCGATAAAACATGAGGCGAAAGTATTGGAGTTTTGAAGTTGAAAAACGGCTTTCGGAAGGCCATCATTCACTGTCGAAGGAGAAGATGTAAAGTCCAGACATAACAATGAGAACATGCTTCTCCCTTACGCTAAACTCGAATAGCAAAGACTTATAACATAGACTACCTCAACTAATTAAAAAATCCAATTTCCTGATTGGTTCTACATACTAGGGGAAAAATGTAATAATTTGAAGTCACCTATCAAAATGCATTAGCAGATGAGGGCGTGGCATGAGGGCTTATTGGTTTTTAAACCCTTCTTTACATTTTTATAATTAAAAAAACACGTTTATTCCACCACTCTAATAATTATTCACACGAAAAAAATACTTCATGCATTAAAAAATGCATTTTAAAAAGCCGGCCGGCCGGAACCACAGACGGAGTTGAGATCGGTAAAGATTCGGACTCCGGAAGACCCTTTTGACCCGACGTGGAGGGTATCACAATAACTTCTTTAGAAGTTAAAATTCTGAATACTGTTAAAAGGTTAATATATTCCTAGATTTTATTACGTTGGAGGTCCCCTCCGAAGAATTGTTATTTCCTGCGTAGGTGAGGAGAAAAATCGATTAACGATTTGTAACGATTTGTGCGTAGAACTCACGAATTTTAAGGATCGAGACGTCATTTATCAAAATCTGAAATCGACTTGGACGTTTGATAATGAGGTCTATAAAAGCTTTTTAGGCTCATTCATCACTTTCAGAATTGTTTTTAAAAAGAAATGTTGCTCTTTGGGATGGGCAGACAAGATGTTTTTATCGAAGATTTTGGGGAAATTTAATGTTTCACGCCTTCCAAAAAATGAGTTATGTTTGTACCCCAAAAAAAGAGAAGAGGATTCTTTCAATCTCTAATTAAAATTGACCTTTGGCAACACTGTATAGCGTCATAAACTGATTTCCATACATTTTAAAAATAAACTTTAACTCAAGTTATGAAGACGAAAATGTTAGGTCACGTTGGCGGAAAAAAACGTGGGTACCCCGAAGGGGAATCTATTGAATAATTTGAAAACGAAATCGCGTACAACGGAAAAAATAAAACCTATTTTTAGTTTTTTTGAAATAATATTTGTATCCTAAAATATCAAATTTTTTTACCCAAATTGTGACTTTTAGGGAGAAAGGGGTTATCCAAAATTAGGAATAGAAATTTTTAAATTATTTATCATTATTATTGTATCTTAAAATAATGAAACAATTTTATAGCTTTCAATAAAAATATAGAAAAAAAAATCTTGATAAAAAATAGATAATGTTCTTAAGAAATGAGGCGTACAATTATTTTTTGTGGATACTAATTTAAAATATTTTATTTTAAAAAAGGGATCGAGGAAAAGCAACATAACCTAACTCAAGGGGGGGGGGGGGTATTAACAGAAACGAAGAGACTGAAACGAAAAGAGACTCGTTTAGCATAAATTAACATCGCTAATCGTTAATCATCCGCGGCGGCCTTTTTTTCTCGAACGATACGAATCTAGAACGGAATTAATGGATTTAAAACAAATCATATTTTTGACTACTTTATAGAGGCTTATTTAGGGTTAAAATGTCATTTTGAGGGCAGACGTAGGCGTCCCGGAGATTTCCCGTTTGTCAAGGACCTCCAGCGGTTTTTGCGGTTCCAATTTTCGATTTAAAGTTTTGATTATTAAGAGGTTTTAAAAAAGATAAAAAATTTAAAAAGATAGTTTATCGAATATCGGACGGATTAGAAACTTTTTTTTATCTTTTCCGGAGTCACGCCTTCAGCTTTATCCTTAATTAGAGGATTTTAGTTTTTAACATTTTTGAGTTTCAATCGTCAAAAAAGTTTTCCCATTTCGGACGAAATATATTTTTCCGATGGGAAAACACCACCAAAAAGGTGTTTTCGGACCTGAAAAATTAGTTACCGATAATAATTTTTTTCGGAAATTATGTGGGTCACAATGGCAGGTGTTTATGTAGGTGTTCTTAATAGACTATCTTCCCGTAGGCGTTTTTATTGATTTATTTTCATCACAATAGCTTCTAACTGTACAGAGACCCGAGAAAAATCAAGAGCTCCCCAAAAGAAATCACGTATTTCTTTTTCAAGTGATCATTATCATCAACCTCTCAAATTTTTTCGCACATTCGCTGTGAAAGAAAACAGAAAAAAGTACTAGTTTGAAGAGCTCCCAATGAAAACTTCCTTACAGAGAAGGACAATGTAAGAGGGAGAAGTATAAAGGAGGGGAAGTTTTAAGGAGGGGGAAGTATAAAGGAGGGGAAGTTAAGGAGGGGGAAGTTTTAAGGAGGAGAGAAGTATAAAGGAGTGGAAGTTTTAAGGAGAGGGGAGTATAACGGAGGAGAAGTATAAAGGAGGGGAAGTTTTAGGGAGAGGGGAGTATAAAGGAGGGGAAGTTTTAAGGAGAGGGAACTATAAAGGAGGGGGAAGTATAAAGGAGAGGAAGTAGAATTCAAAGTTCAAAACTAGAAAATCGGTTCAAAACTGTGGCCGTGAAGTGCTCTGGAAAAGTACTGGTTTGAAGAGCTTCCAACGAAAACTTCATTAAAGAGAAGTAAAAATATAGGAGGGGGAAGTATAACGGAGGGGACGAACAACGGAGAGGGAAGGATATAGGAGGGGAGTATAACGGAGGGGGAAATATAGGGAACGAAAGTATAACGAACGGGGGGAAAGTATAAGGGAGGGGAAGTATAAGGAAGGGGAAGTATAAGGGAGGGAAAGTATAAGGGAGGGGGAAGTTTTTTTTTTTCAAAAAATATTCCGATTTTTTAAACAATTTTCTAAGTTTTTGAAAAATTTTCGAGTTTTTTTTAATTAAAATTTTCCGGTTTTTTTTCGAATTTTCCTTTTTTTCGAAAAGTTTTTTTGTTTGAAAAATTTTTTAAGTGTCAAGGTAGAAATAATGGGCTCTTTGGCCTACGGATGTGCCTCTCGTAATGGGTAGAAGTATGAAATTTCCCTATTAAAAAAATAATAATAATAATTAAAAAGTGGCAATTTTTTACACCACAAATTCTTAAAAAATATAAGGAGTAATTGGTGAAAATCTGATGAAAACTGTGGCCGCAAAGTGTTCCGGAAAAAAAATGCTACGGCCGGCCGGAACCACAGACAAAGTTGAGATCGGTAAAGATCAATATTCGATTTGACCCTCCGGGGTCTGGAAGACCCTTCCCCAAACGTGGAGGGTATCGCAATAACTTCTTAAAGGAAATTGGAAAATGGAAAAGGCGCTTTTTGAGGGATTAATTTTTGGGCTTGTCGCTTTCGTAACGTTTTATCTTCTGCGGTGAGGTCGGAAAAAAAAAGTCGCAAAAGGATGGTCTCGTATCGTCGGAAATAGGATGCGCGTTTTATCTATTTGATGATTTCGGTTTGGTAAATCGATTTTTCGGAGGTCATTTATTTCTACTTCAAAGAGTTTTTAATTTTTTTCGGACATCCTCCAAATAATGTACAGTCGCTGACTGATTATTCGTCAGATTTTGGCCGTACACAGAAAAATAATTGTTTATAAAATATTGTTATTGAGGAAATTTGCTACCATCATAAATAAATAATTTAAAATTTGAACCCATGTTCTTCGTATTTTTGAAACTGAATTACAAGTGTCTTTAATAAACCCTTCCATCTTAACTTTTTTTTTATCTCCCTTCCTTTTTTTGGACCTCCTTATTAAGAAAAAAGCGTCCTATTCATATCCCGGCGTTATTGACCTCAACTTTTTCATGTACTTTTCAACGTCTTAATTGTTCAAAATTTGTTACATAAGGTGTACTCAACCGGGAATCCAGTCCGACCTTACATCCCACTTGGCAGACGCTTCCACCACACCTACAGTTCCATTTTAACCCTTTTTTGTCCTGTTTTTGGTTTATTTTTATGCACAGGAAGAAATTCATCCTTGATATCGCGGTGGGAAAAAGGATATCTTGAGAATGAATCGGGTGTTCATTACAAGAGAACTGTAGATGATATTCGATGACGTAAAAATGTCTCACACATGTCCTCATTCCCCCCTTTCTCCAAAACCAGGACATCTCCCACAAATTATTCATTTAATATCATATTCCGGAAATTTAAAACGAATCCAAATATCCTGATTGTCACCTAATATTAAACAACCCAGATTAAAGTTGTATGAATCAATTTTTGTAGAATTTCGTACATTTTGACCTATTGGGAGATGGGCATAGATTATAAGAATTCGCCCAATTCGGAAGCTGATGTCCGGGGTAAAAATTATTTTTATAAGAGTCAAGTTTCAATGATCAAGGCTGACGTAACCGTTTAAAATAATTAACTTTAATTACGTTTCTGGAACGAAAATTAACCAGTAAAAGTCAAAATTATCCATTTTTTTTGTTTTGTTAAGTTGGTATCGCTCTGGGACACCCTGTACAAAAATAAAGTACTGTTTGAAGAGCTTCCAACGAAAACTTCCTTAAAGAGAAGTAACAATACAGGAGGGGGAAGTATAACGGAGGGGATGTACAACGGAGAGGGAAGTATATGGGAGGGGAAGTATAACTGAGGGGGAAGTTTAACGAACGGAGGGAAAGTATAATGGGGGGAAGTATAAGGGGGGAAGTTTTTTTTTTTTTTTTTCAAAAAAATTTCCGAGTTTTTTTTCGAGCAATTTCTAAGTTTTTTTTATTAAAATTTTCCGATTTTTTTTCGAAAAATTTTCCTTTTTTTTCGAAAAATTATCCGGGGTTTCTTTTTAAATTTGCGCTTTTTTTTTTGAAAAATTTTTGAAGTTCTTTTCAAGTGTCAAGGTAGAAATAATGGGCTCTTTGGCCTAGGGATGTGCCTCTCGTAAGGGTAGAAGTATGAAATTTCTCCCTACTAAAAAAAAAATAAATAAAAAGTGGCAATTTTTTACACCAAAAATTCTTAAAAAATATAAGGAGTAATTGGTGAAAATTTGGTGAAAATCGGACCAACGGTTCGGCCGCAGCGAATTTTTTAAAATTTCAAACAGACATATCTCCGCCATTTTTTCGAAATTCAAAAATCGCCCTCGTTACATTTTTGTTCTCCGACTAAGGAAGATTTTGTGAAAATTTGGTGAAAATCTGTTAAAAACTGTGGCCGTAAAGTGTTCCGGAAAAATGCTACGGACGGCCGGACGGCACCACAGACAAAGTTGAGATCGGTAAAGATGAATATTCGATTTGACCCTCCGGGGTCTGAAGACCTCCCCAAAAACCCGACGTGGAGGGTATCACAATAACTTCTTTAAGGAAGTTAAAATCGTTAATTGCAATCAATGCTTCGTCAAAAACAAGGGGGTTCTTAATATTTGAAAAAATAAAAGGGGTGATTACTTCTGAACTACCATGTCAAGGTAGAAAAATTGAAAGTTTTCGCCTAGTTAGGCCACAAAAAACGGGCGTGCACAGCCCTAATTTTCTCTACTGTAGAAAAAAAATTTCCGCAATAAGTTAAAGAAAAAATTGGCAACTGACGGCATCGCTGACAACGCCAAAAGTAAGTCCAGGAAGACCCTCTCTCAAAAAACGTACATGGAGGATAATACAACAACTTCTAGAGAAAGTTAAAAATTGAAGTTACAATCAAATGTACGGCAGGATATGAGGATAATAATTAAAGTAGTGGGCTCACAAAAATCTCGGATGCACCCTCGTATTATCGGGTGCCACCGGGTAATTTTCGTCCCGACAAAAATGTTTGATTGAATTATAATTGAACCTCGTTTCCTCCAGTCTTCTCGTTAAACGAAAAAAGGAGTCGACGATAACGGAAAATAAAGATTTTTTTTTCTTTTCATCTGATTCAGATGTAAGGACAGGTGTCCGGAATAATTGACGGCCCGACATATCAAGACATGGGTAAAAGTCAACTTTACGATTCAGCTGCTTGTTAACAGGTGAATAGTCTGTACGGAATAAATTATGATAACGTGGGTTGGTGGTCATGGGTTTTTACTCGTGCAGTGGAGTCCTCTGATGTTAGGGCATGGGTAAAAGTCAACTTTACGATTCAGCTGCTTAACAGGTGAATAGTCGTAGGGAATAAGGGTCAGTGGTCATCGGTTTTTGACTCGTGCAGTCCTCTGATGTTAGGGCATTACGGCGAAATCCCCTGGGCCATATCCCCTTTTATCACGGACTGTCCCGCGAGGTCTAAAAAAAATTTCTTGGATCAGTGAACCTCGTAAGAAAAAGTGAAAATTCAATTTCCTGTCCGAAAATTTTTCTAAAAAGGATGAATCTCTACAAAAGGTGCACCTGCGTTTTTTGTTCTCTTTGTGCTATGGTCCGTGTCCTATTGGGGAAAAAAGGGCGAAAGGGACGTCACGGTTGTCCAAAATTTCCTCAATTATAAAAATAGAAGAGAGAGGAAAAAAAGAGAATTCTATTTTTGGAACTATGGAATTAAGGGCGGGGAAGAAATTACGTTAGGAATGTAATGGATCTGTGATATTAGGTGTGCGTGAGGGGCCGAGGAAGGAAAGTCCTCTCCGGACCCTTTTATAATCATCGGCCACGCCACCGCGTACATGAATATTCCACCCTTAAACATCCTTTCTTTTGACTCCCAAAATATTTTTTACCATTTTACATCTTGAGATGGAATAACCTTGAGAAATGCCCCCAGGTTCCATTCTCTCAATCCTATAATTTCAGTTGGAATTTTTACTAGTTCGTTAAAAGTTACAGAATATTTGATTGGTACGTCAATTTTGAGGACGAAACAAGAGTTGAAAAGAGTTGATTGCATCAATTGGTGCGTAGAAGGGGGCCCTGATGTGACCGAAGAGCTCTTAAATCACTTAAATGGTCCCTCAAAAGGTCCTTGAAGATTCTGCATTTGCTGCAGAAAAATGTGGACATTTGGAAAGATTCTTCAAGGGCGACCATAATTCTTTACGTACAAAGGAAGTCTTTGTAACCCTAAAGTCGCAAGTGTGAATTTGTAGTTTCATTCACAATTAGCGGACTCGACCCCCGTTCCGGTAGAACAGGTTTTAAAAGTCTTGATGCGCGCGAGCAGGAGCGGCGTTATTCCTCCCTGTTTACTTAATGACTCTCTTGATGTCAAGATTTAAATTATCCAAATACAAAGTACGGGAATGAAAAAAACGAAGGTTTAATTGCGAACGCGTCTAGGAATGCGCCCATATCGGAGTGGCCGTTATAAGACCGGTCATTGTTCGCGGACGAGTTTTCCTTCAAGTGCGAAGATCAGGAAGTCGGCGGTGAGACCTTTCCCATCCACCTGTCTCAATCCGTTAACGCTTTAAGACAACAATAGCAAAGAAAAAAACCGACCTACGGGGAACATCCAAAAAATTTTCATTTTGGTACCTGGATAGCAGAGCAACTTTTGGTGCGGGATCTTCGGGTCGCGAGTTCCCACCAAGGTATGTCTGGACGGAGGCGGAAGCAGACCGGGGATTCTTCGGAAAGCGGTTCGAGGGCAGCGTGCCTCCCGAGGGGTCGTGAAGACCCCCGGCTCCGTACGGTCGCGAAACCGTCGTGTACAGCCATCCGCACACTGACGAGAATTAAACGCCGATACGTTCACAACAGACGACACTTCCCGACTGGAGGAGTGAAAGACGTGAGTCAGTCTTTCAAAACAACATCCCGTCCAGTGGCCGGAGTCCCTCCCGTTCTACAACGCCCGACCGCCGACGGAAACACACGAAACGGAGCGTTTATAACTATTGAAAGACACTCCGCTCACTCATAGACGCTGTGCCCTGGCGTGGCCCTATAAGCTTCATGTACAGTACTTTTTACTAGGTCGCACTAAATCGACCATTAGAATCCGCCTGTTTTGTTTTTCATGATTTTAAGAAAGCAAAACCCATTGTGCAGTCCACATGTCCTTCACACTAGAAAGCAATGCTACCCGTGGTCAGTCATTCTCCGCCTGAGGCTCGTATTTCTCCTACATTTTTGGACCATTTTAAGACAAAAGAAAAACTATGATGAAAATTTATTTTAAAAATAGAACAGACTAGAAAAAAAGAAGTACTTATACGTGAATTGAGTATTATTTAATTAATTTATGAGGAGGAAATTGATTTAAACCTTTTTTAAACTCGTAAATGTCGTTAAAATAGTCAGGCTGTTGCTCAGTAACATGATGGACGAATTCGTATTTGAGTTCTTTTGGAACGTTGACCGGTAGAGAGAAGGAGCTTGAAGAAAGAAGTGCGACGTCCTCTCGGGGCTTCTTATGTCCCACACTTGAACGTAAGCTTTTTAGAATCCTGGGCCAACATTTTGGAAATCAATTGAACCATATTCTTTTTCTTCAGAGCGCTTATAAATTTGATTTCCTTTTCAAGCCTGTCAAAAACATATTCTGCGTTTTTGATTTCGGCCCAATTTCTATTCGCTTCTTCCTTTAAATGGTTGTCGACACTTTTTTGATTTTAATCAGGGTTTCGACTGCATCTGCGAATTCTTCTTGAGGCATCTTTTTGACATAATCTTTAAATTTGTTTAAAAAGTCGGACATTTTAGTTTGTATGTCGTCCACGGTGAATTTGTCGACTTGAGAATGGACGCTGATTGTAAAGCCGATGACTCCGTATGTGTCGCGTATTCGGCAGGAAACGTCGTAGCCGAGTTGCTCCTGCGTTCGGAGTTTATCAAACAAAGGCTCTTCCATCAACATAAGCAGCAATTCCAATGTAACGAAATCTTTAATACAACCAGGCCCAAACATGTAGTAATTTGTTGTTGTGCAGTTTTTATCATCGTTGAAAGACCCTACACGAATACACTTTTCACCAAGAGGCAACTCATTCACAATAACATCAGGAAAAACATGAATTTGGCTACAATTGAAAAATGAAACAAAGCCATCACAGTATGAAATAGCATCATCTTTAGTAACATTTCCCTGAACCAAAAATTGAAAACGAATATTTTTATATAAAGACCGCTGAAAATCTAAAAATGTTTCATAATTAAGTACTTTCAACGCATTAAATTTTTCAACATTTGTAAACAAAGTTGTTAAAATGTTGATTCTTAAGTCTTTTGCGACAGAACTTGGAGATAAGTTGGCGTTAAAGTAGCCACGTAGAAGGCTTTCGCGGATAGCATAAAAACGAGCTTCTGTTATTTCAATTTCAAAATTTTTCATCCCTTGCGCAACTTCGGATAAAAGAAGGAACAACTTCTGACTGTAACCGTAGACGTTGAGAGAAAAACCGTAGTCGGTTGTATCGAAAGAAAATTCATACATGGCCGCAGTCGCTGGATAAATTTTCTCCCTCATCAACTCCTTCAGCGCTCTCACAAACACAGCAGCAGAAACCGAATTCAAACAGTTCATATGCACATCCTTAATCATATGTACGCCCACATAAGCTACAGGAAGACCAAATTTATCATCGGCTTTATACCATATATCGAGCATATCAGAACTTTTAATTTTTTCCGGATATTTTGTCGCTTTCTGTTCTATCAAAGAAAAGTCTGTAGTTATAAAGTTATTCGGCAACGGTAAACTGAAGTAGTCGTAGATTTTTATGTTGTCCCATTCTTCAATCCAACCTTGAGGTATATCAGAACAAGAATATTTTGTCTGAAACCAAGGTTCTATTTTGTCCAATATCATATGATCTTGCGTACCTTTGGCGCTTATCATAATATTGACTTTTCTGTGATCTAATAAGTTTATACAGTCACTTATCAGTTTGGGATCATACTCAAAATAAAGCTGCGGCCCAGTTATGTATTCTTCGGCTTATGATAAATCATGTTTTCTGATAAATCTTCGACATTTGATACAGCATCAGATTCTTCACGGTATTTAAAATCGATATCAGCGATCGTTTTCATTTCTTGAAAAAGAGATTCATTCGGTCCTTCTTTCCTGAGCATACTAAGATAGCTGAAGATCGCTTTAAGGACATCGTCGATGTGCGATCGGCCTAAATCAGTCAGAAAAAGATTGATGGAAAAAAGGCTGTAGATGCTGTTAGAAGAAAGGCCGTCGTCGGAAGTCCCTGCGGCTAAGCTGATAGCCCATAAATTGGATGAAAGATAAGACAAAAGGCTCCCTTTCCCTTCATCACCGATTATCGAAGAAATATAATGAAGCGGTTTACTTCGATAATGTTCCAGCATCGACGGCATCACCCATGTCAAATCCAATCTGTACGTATCATTGATCGATTCTACATAATATAACTTGTTAAAATCATCCATAAATGGGTTTTTAACATTAAATTTAACTGGAGGATTTCTGTTATTTTTGATCCCTGAGAAACAATTGATGACGTATTCTTTTAGTGTTTGTTCTGGCAGTCTAGCTTGAATGGCCAACTTCATTTTATTGGCTGAGTAATGTTTGATGCGGAAATCATGGGCTGCTTGATATAAAGCATCATCTGTTATTTTTCTTTAAGGGTTTTCTCATTTCCCCATGTAAATTTGGAAGCTGGGTTTTTTTATTGGCTGTCGAGCAGAGTAATTGTTGTTTTCTAAATGAGTCGTCGGGAAGAGCGAGTTGAAATTCAGATTCGATGGCTTTCCTTTCACGAGTCATCGCTTCTTTTTTCATCAACGGAGACTTAAAGAATTGTGAAAATATATCTAAACTTCTTTCCAAATGCTTTTCTTGAACTTCAAAATAAAATGTGGTATATTCGCATTCTGTCGTTGCATTGTCTGAACCACCACATTTATTGATAAAGGAATCAAATTCGTTTTCTTTAGGATATTTACTGCTCCCCATGAAGACCATATGCTCCAAGAAATGGGCGAGGCCTGGAATGTTTTCAGGGTCGCTGAAACTCCCGACTTGAACAGTCAAAGAGCAGGCGGCAAGTTTTTCTTCGTTTGGCGGAATTTTACTCGGTCGGTCTTCATCGCTTTGTTCGCTCGATATCGAGTAATCGCTGTTGTACTCGCTCGAAACCGAATCGTCGGATTCTTCGTCCAAATCGACCAAATTCGTCACATCCGAGATAATTGTCGCTATGAGCCCATTTTGAAGCTGAATCGTCGAGTAAATTTTTTATCAGAAGGTGGTTTTATAGGAGCTGGCAAGACTGTATGCTCATTAATCACCTCATCAATCACATTCTCACTTGCACCTTTAGAATTCATATCTGGCTTAAACTTTTTGGACATATTTACCGAGAAATGAATAGAACGGAGACAGCTTAAAGTGCGTTTCAGCATTTAACTCTTCATTGTAAATAAAACTAGTTTTTAAAATCAAATGTTCATTTAAACATACCGACCACGTTAAACAAAGCTATATAACCTCCTAAGTTTATAACTACTCCAAGGATACCAACCTAAACCAAATTTCCCACAAAAATTAAATTGTATATTTTTCGGAGCTTTGGACTGAAAAATTTAATTCAACAATACCACATTTGATACTACATTTTAATAAGTTTGATTTTCAAAAATAAATAAAATAGAATGAAATGAGCCTATGGCAGAAGGGACCAAAAGGTAGATAAGATTCTTTTCTTCGGCACAAATTGCCAAATTTTTGGTGAAATTCATTTCAATTAATCTTAGATGATGAGTCATGAGCTAATCAAATCTATTGCATCCAGCTGTTTCAATGTACCCTCGATCCTTCTTTGCTATTGCTACAGCCATCTTGGCTATGAATTATACCAAATTAAAAATAAATAAAGTAATTGGACCCCTCGTCCAATTTCAGAAGTTTACAATCTATGCGATTCTAATGGCAGAACAAACATAATGGCAGAAAATGGTGGCACTTGTTATGAAAATGGATATTCTTAGAAAGGCTCAGGGGAGTCTTTTTCTCTGGTGCAACGACAACCCAAGATTTGAAATATGGTACTTACATTCGTAGACAGTTGACTGGTTAACGTATGAACTTTTTCTTGCGCTTCTTGGAGTTCTTTTCTGAGCTTTCTAACTTCGTGTGCTTGCTTCTCTTCTGGTGTGCTATACAGCGAAGAAGTCGTCGACACCAAACTTACAGCAGAGCCATGCACTAAAACAAAAATTCAATCAATAATCATCAAAATGAACATCATTACCATCATCATCTTTTGAATTCATCTTATTCATTATTCCAATATAAGGAGAATTTCGATTTATCCCATGACTCGAAGGAGACGAACTTATAGGAGAAATAGGGTAGTTGAATCTAAAAAAAATTATAATTTTTAAAATTTGAACAATAAGAAATACCTGCTGGGAGCTCCATGAGAAACTTGACTAGGAGTAGGACTTGTCGGTTGCGAAGAATGATGGTACTGGGCCATACCCATGTTGTACGGGATGCTATAATAAGGCTCAGATTCTTCCGATCTTTGAAACATCGACGGATATAATTTTTCAGATTTCGTTGACCTGGAATCAAAATTCAATGACTTAAAAAAACATCAAAAAGAAGGGGCCACATGCCTTCAAACCCATAAAACAGCACCCCCCAAAAAAGCAAACAAAAAATGAAATCAAAAGTGATTAAGAAGCATAAACGATGAAAATTGAATACCTTGGAAAAGTCCTATCTCTGAGGTAGCTGAAAATTAAGATGAAATATAAATAATCTAAACAACCATGCCGATCTCATGCTTATTATATATGAGATGATAATTAGTAGGGGACTAATCATGCAAAGTTTGTATGAGATGTTTACCTGATGCTGTTGCTTCTGCTTAGTCGAGGAGCGGTCGAAGGTGAGCCGATAAGTCGTGATGAGTTAGGCTCGCTCGATGATGAAGTTGAGCAGGGAGAGATTCGATACTTTCCGCTTCGACCATATTTCCAGCGGCGCTTCGGTTCGGCAACGAAGACGTATATGCGCCGCTGTGTCTCAACCATGAGCTATAAGGACTTGGAATTTCAGCATAATTTGAATCAGATAATGATCCGGTGTCGACGTGTCTAGTTTTCGGTGAGCTCATGAGTAAACGTTCTCGGACATTCGCAGAAAGTTGAGGACCCGAGTATTCAGTTTGGGTGCCTCCGGAGACTTTAACTTTGGTCCGAGGGACTCCTTGGACTTGAACCGTCCGTACGTCTTTGGCTCCATTGGGCCTTTTGACATATCCGAAGCCTTGATGGGGCCCTCGTACTTTCCCTTTGCTACCGCCACTGCTACCACAGCTACTACCGCTGCTACTTCCTTTACTCGACCTCTCACCATTACAGAAATCGTCTAATTCTTCCTTAGAACCGTTTGACCTTTCTTTTCTTGTTTCCGTAAACCGTTCGGTTGGCTCCGTTTCTTGTCCTCTCTAGGTAAACTACCGTTTTTCCATTGAGTCGAAGACACTTGTCTGAAGGCACTGTTTTCCGTTTGTTGGCTACTGTCCGCTTTTTTGATGTGTCTCGAACCGACGACTCTGTATACAACAGGGTGGGGCTGAGCAGGCGAAAGGGATATCCCTTCCCGCACAACCCCACCGCTACCACTTCCGTTCAAGACTCGTTGCTAAAAATTTCATTTTTAAAATTTTACAATTTCAAACAAATTTTTTACCTTATTATGAACGCTCTCTGAATGTGACAGCTCTACAGACTGAGCACTTGGTCCCAAATCCTTCAACTCTACCCTAAAATCAAAAGTTTAAAAAAAATTACAAAAATAAAAACTTTACCTTAATTTTTGTTTTAAATTTTCCGGGCTTGTTTCTAAACTGGAACCCCTGAAAAAAAAAAAATGAAGCGATTATAAGAAACCCTAGAATCGGCTTAAAATTGAACTTGGGATCAACTGCAATTACAAAGGGGGTATCGAATTTCTCACATGGGGATGAAAAACATGGCCACAAAAAAAGTAAAAAAAGTATTCGAAATTTTGAAGTCCAAATCGCCAAACAATTCAGCATAAGTATTTGATTTCGTAGTTATTTTTGAAAATAAAACAAAAATTAAGGTACTAAGTTCAACATGTTCAAGAATAAGGAAGCCATAACAAAAATGAAAGCAAAAATCATGTTTGAGCACGATTGTCCAAATTTTTGAGTTTGATTACCTTTTCTGGTACCTTCAATAAGATGTAGAGGTTAACTTTCACGTTTTGACAATGATGCTTTAGTGATAAACAATAATATAAAAGGAAGTAAAAATTATAAGAAAAAACTACGTTGAACACAACACTAAAAAAAACCCTTAGGGGGTATGTCAAAACAAAAACTTGCTGGGGGTGGAAAAGTGGCGAGTTTGTCGGAGAGGCCGGGGGCGAATGCGCCGAGGAGACAGATCGATCCCTTTTTTCAACCACCCCTCTTCCGACACGATCGCTGTGGGAAACGGCTGCAGAGAAGAGGCGGGGGTGGTGACGTTCTACGCCCCTTATACAGTCAGCTTGGCGACCAAAGAGGGGAGAGAACTATGTCCCTCGTGTATATATTTTATGGCACCTAAGATTCTGGTTACAAAATTAAAAATCTGAGAGAAAAAAAATCAATATTTTTGAAACTAAAAAGATTAGGGCGAAATCTACGCTCCTTAACTTAACCAAAATGTTTTCTTTTTCTAAAAAAAGATAATCAATAGAATAATTGACCGTTAACATCTTTTTATTCTTTGCTCGCTCTCCTATATGACGTCATTTACGCAAGAATGAACATGAACACCTGCCATTTGCAAAGTGACGTCACCCGTATTTTATCCACCCTACTTGGCGTTCCGAGGAAAAACTTTCTGCGTGAAACTTTTGGTAAATCGAGGTTATCGTGAAAAACTTTGACTTTAAATCCCCTTTTACGGTTTCCAGAGCAACTGCGGACGCGAGATATGCAAAATCCGAATATCGAGATTTATTAAAGGAGGGTTGCCCCACGATATTTAACGTTCAGAGGGTGTGAGGTGCTTAGGGTGAAGATGTAATCGATCCGTAGCCCTTAAGGCGTTTTATGTTGAGCCTCTTTAACCATATAATTCTTCCCCATTATCTTTCTTATCGGTGTTGTTTTACCAGCAGCTAAAACACGTTTTAGCAGTAAAAAACGTTGATTTTTTTTCAGGTGAACTAAAAAGGGGGCTTCAGTTTTACGATGACTCATAAAAAAATACGGTTTCCTGCTGATTCAACGTCACATGGCACTTCTATCGCGTTCCCATATCGAGCACTTCATTAAAAAAACTACCCTTTCCAAGCTGTTAATTAAGCCTTCCAAAGGGCCAATTTCCCCCTACAAATCACATTCCAACTCAGGCAATTTTACTATAAATCTTTTTTTAATGCCTAAAATATTGGAGGCAAAATGAAAGTCCATCAATGTCTTAAGAAACTTAGACATAGAAACTTTGGTTTTTGTTGGGCGTGTCTGCTATCAATTCTGCCTCCCTTCTTTCAGTCCTCAGAGAATCAAGTACCTACTCCATCTCTTTCAAACTTAATTCCCACACCTACGCTCCCCTCCTAACCTAATCGTGTGGAACCGACAAAATTACAGTTGGTTATTTTGTATTTGCAATAAGATGATAAGATGAAAGAGTACAAAGTTAAATTAATTTGCAAGTGTGCCTAAAAAAATATTTTTAACCAATAAAATATAATAAAGAGGTGGCTGACCTAACAACATGAGGGAAAAGCTCAAAATTCTGGTGTTACAGAAGTCCTCAAGAGAGCTGAAGAAAGTGGGAATATTTGATTTGCATTGGGCAGAGGAATATGCAAGGAAAAGGATATTGCAATAATTATTTTATGATGTCTATACTCAGTAGCATAATGTACATAATTTAAATTTTTTTATAAAAGGTAATTTACCACATGATAATCATTAATTTCTTCATTTAATCAGTCCATTGTTAAAAGATCTTCAACACACCGTTTTCAAAAATAAAAAAAAAGAAACTTGAAATGGCGACTAGATCTTTGAGATCGATGAAAGTTGATGAAAATGCCGAGAACAGAGGTAAGAAAGCTCCGATAGTTCGTAAAGGGCGAAGGGTTTTCGCGGAAATCAAAAATACAGCAGACGAAAGACCAACGAAAAATCCGATTAAAAAAGAGGTGACGAAAATCGAGCCGAAAAAAGAGTTGAAAATCAGGAATTCGTTTGAATACTTCAATTTGAGCGATTACGTAATTGATATTTTTCTCATTTAAAAACGATAGAAGAAAAGACAGTCACGGAGAATCACTTAGAAGGGAAAGAGCTGACCAATGAAATGAGAATGGTCTTGGTCGACTGGATCGTAGATGTCCACAGCGATTACAAACTTTTGCAAGAAACTTTAAATTTATGCATCCACTTGCTCGACGTTTACATCGATAAGACCGATTCGGTGAACAAATATAACGTTCAGCTTTATGCATTGGCGAGTCTTTTGATAGCATCGAAATATCAAGAGATACAAAGTTTGGACATAGCAGACCTTGTACATATTTGTGAAGGGAGATACAGCAAAAACGAAATACTGAATGCAGAAAGCAAAATGTTAGAGCTGATCGACTTCAATTTAGGTTATCCGATGCTAATTGATTTTATAAGAAGATACTCCGCTTTGTCTGAAGCGACTCCGATAGAACATTCATTCGCCAAATATTTCTCAGAACTGACCCTCCTAGACAATCGATTTTGCCACGTAAAACCATCCTTGGTGGCCGCAGCGTGTTCATATCTCGCATTCTGCGTCGCACGTGACGAGATCAACGAAAATTTTTGGCCCCAAGTCCTCATCGAGAGACAACCTACGATTATAGTCATTTCTCGCATTTAGTCCCAAAGTTAGCTCATTTGGTCGTAAATTTATCAGACAGTAAGTACACATCCCTCAAAAGGAAATATGCGAAAACTAAAATGTACTGTGTAAGTATAATGCCAGCTGTACAGCCTCAAACTGGGATTATTAACAAGCTACTTTAAAAGTTTACTTATAATAAATTTATAAATCCACTACTGCTTATTATTATTAAAGATTAGGGCTTGAGAAGGTTTTTTTTGCCATATTAACATGGCGCTAACTCTATCAAGTGACAGACATCAGGTCAGACCGTTTTTTGTGAGTAAAGACTTTGATCACCAACCCACGAAAACTTCAATTTAATGCATCACTACTTACTTTTGTTGCTGAATCTTCTGATATAACGAAGCTCCGCCTTCTGACAAGTATCCATCGGAAATATCATGTTGTTTTGGAGTCTGTAAAACTTCTCCATCCGATAAGTAACCTGTATAAAAATTTATAAGTAAAAATGATCGAAATAAACAAAACAACAAACCAGAATTCGCTGAGCTTCCATAATCGCATTCCATGAAGTTTCGCTCTGTATTGCTTCTAGGATACGTATCTAGCGGTCTATACCCTGTAAAATTTTTTATTTTTTATTTGATTATTGAATGGGAATACATACCTCTATTTCTATTTAATGGTATTGTTCTAGGCGTGATGGCGATGGTTCTTTTATTATAGCCGGGAAGAAGAGGTTGCATCGGCTTTATTGAAGCAATGGCATCTTCTGCTTCTTCGACGCTATTTTGCCTTTCATGCTTCACTTCAATCACTGCTTGGAGCTATAAAAAAAATTCTTATTAAATCAAATAATTTATATTTTGATGATGTATGGAACGTAAACCCCAGACTGCCTTGTAGTGAGTCAGAGACTATGATCACTAACCCACGGAGGGTGGTTAGAAAAAAAGAACAAATAAGGCTTCTACAATCAGGGATTCGAACCCAGAACCACGGTAAGTCAGAGATCTTGACTACTGACCCATGGAGGATGGATAAAGAATGGTTTTAGCCTTCCATACATAAATAGATAGTACAACAACAGAGAAAATTAGAATGTTTTGTGGTGGAATTTAAAAAAAAACATGCTGTGCATGTGCGTTGTATAGTTGACTTAGTAGGTACCTTAAGACATTTACTCGCAAGTTTAATCTCCATTTTTTTAAATGCCTCCAACGTTTCATAGCATACCTTATCCTTTTCGATAGGATCCTGAACAGGTTCGGAAGGAGCCGGAGGTAACGGCGCCACCGGATGGGTCGGCTTCGTAAAACCTTTTACGATCGCAGTCGGTTTCGGGATACCCAAACCGGCTGCTTTCGGTATTCCGGTAGCCGCTCGAGGCACGCTTACGTTCGCCAAACTTTCCATTGACTAAAAAAAAAATTATAACTGCCCAAAAGAGAAAAGAAAAATTACATTTTTGGAAGAAGGCGCAGGAGGAGGTGGAGGATTCGCGGTTCGACAAGTTCTTTTTCTCGAACGACTTTCGGCTGAATCTTCGGCTGAACTGAAGGAGGTTGAAGTCGCTGCGATACAGATACGACAGGATTGGAAGACGGCCTCGCAACATTCGTTTTCGGCTTAACTAATTTAGTTTCAATTTTCACAGCCTTTTTCTTCGATAATTTATTTAGTTCGTTTTGACTCCCCTCTTTCTCTTTTTTCTCCGGCCTAAAAAAAAGTAATTATTTAAAAAATTAAAATTCGAATCTTACGTAGGTTTGACTTCGCAGTAGAGACTCGTGGAAGAATCGGAACGTTCTGACCGGGCGGAACTGAAACCTGAAGAGCTTGAAGTCCTTTTGGCACCAAGGGCGGATTTTTGTTTGTCTTTTTGCTGGAACAATTTGAGTTTGTCGAGCATCGAATTTTTGTTGGGTGACGCATACGGGCTGCTCAGAGCAGTCACTTGCGTCCGCGTCGACCCCACTCGTTGAGTCCTGAAATAATTACAAAAATGGTAATTAATTTGTTTTTTTAATTAATTTTTTTAGTTCAGTCAATCTAAACATCGAAACGGCAAAAAAATACTGAATTTTGTTTTTTGACGGAAATGTGTAGGGGAGGGTCCCATGAGTATCCCACATAATAACTCCCCAACCTTGGGGGGGGGGGGGGTTATACGCGAATTTTTCTGGTTTTTCGCTTGTATCTCCAAAACGGTAGGTCGTAGCCAAAAATTGTATAAGTTAAAAAAGAAAGCTGACTAAATTTCCTATAAATATGGTTCAATAAAATTTTTGTACAACAACAACCGCGCCCGAGATACATGGCGGCGAAAAACAGTGCAAAAAAAAAAAAAAAAAATTTTTGACCTAGGGGCGATGGAGCCTGATTTTTCGCGGTTTTTCGCCTGTATCTTCAAAACGGTACGTCGCAGCTAAAAAATGTATTATACAAAAATGAAAGGTGATTAAATTTTCTACAAATTGACGAAATCAACTTCATTGCAGAATCGGCCGTTTCCGTGCAGCAAAGCGCTGAATAAAGTCGATGAAAAAAGCGTGTTTTAAAAATCGCTGAAATTCGAAAAAAAAAAAAATCAAGGAAGGGGCAGTCTGAGCGAAGGCACTTGAACGCTGTAAAAACGGCGATTTCCTTTAAAGTCCTAATGTCAACCAAGAAAGGGGGGGGAGGGGTCAAGAAATCCCTCCAAAAACAAGCATTTTTTATTTTGATGTAAGTTTTTGAGTTTTTTCTGAAGAGAGTAGCGGGGACTCTCTTGTGTACTAAATAAATAACCCCCGGTTTCCCCCCCCTTACCCTAGGGGGGCGTTCATAGGTAACTTTTCGCGGTTTTTTGCGTTTTTCTCCAAAACGGTAAGTGCTAGACGAAAAATGTCCTAATAATAAAGAAAGCTGGTCAAATTTCCTATAAAATTTATATGCTAACCTTGATGATTGGATGTTTTAGTCCCAGGTTTAGATTGACTAGTATAAAGTAAAAGTCGTTTCGCCTACAATCGCCCACGTAGGACAGAGCGATCTGGTATCAAGACTGTTAACTATGCGGCCACAGTTCTTTTTTTATATTTATAAAAAAAAAAAAAAGAAACTAGCAAAGTGCAAAAAGTAGGGTGTTGAGAAGGAGTAGCCCCTGTTGAGTTGATTCGGCATACTATCTGTGCTTTGACGAAAGCACTTATCCTACACGTCTGCAGATCATCGAAAAGAGTCCTTTCTATAGACGCGTTGTGAATAAAGCATTGATAATTAAATCAAGACAGTCTCTGTACAAGAAGAGTCCAGGGAACTTCCCCAAGGCAATGAGCCGACAAGCGACCCCGTTTGTAGCCCCGACAAGCCAAACTCGACCCAACACCCTCATCCAGGTAATGCTCGAAGGGCACCAGCCTCAAAGAGCCGAGCGTACCGAAACCGCGGGAAGGTAGAAGTTTATATCAATTCTTGCCTAACTACCCAAGAGATATACCATATTTTTCAGCACCATCTTGAATTTTAATAGGTTTTTTAAAAACTGTAAGCTGCCCCATCTAGAAACGCGGCAGCGTTCCGCCCGCCAATCAAAACCCGACCGCACCCAGTCTGCCGATCGACTTAAAATTTTATACAGGTTTTCTCTAATTTGATATGAGTAAATTCTGAAAATTTCAAGTCGATCGGTACACAGGGTGCCGAGATATACTACTCTGAAAACCTGGTTTTTCGCCTAAGGCGTCTTCTTCTTTTTCTTCAGCAAGACAGAGCTACAGCCTCTTTTAGAGCCTGTATTGTCTTGCAATGTTGCACAGAGCTTTCTTTCAATTTTAGCCAGTGCTGCCGTTTGGAAGGGAGAGAAGAGGCCGTGCACCCGTTTTCAAAGCTCCCCTTGGTGGCGTCGCGAAATGCTTTTTATCAGCGATAACACAGTTTTTAGAAAATTTTAAAAAGTGAGGGAGGAAGCCCTACGAAGAGCCTGTAAACAAGCCTCTTTTCAGGGATTTCAGACTAATCGATAATATATGAGGCGCTCCGAATACGAAGGGCGAACTCGACATCGGACAAATTTTTTTTTTTCATTTTCAGATTCTAGACCTTTTGAAGAATACACCCATGTAATTTTTATATTGAGTTTCCCCTTTTTTCCCCTTTAAAATACGTAAAAATTGATATGCGGCAAAGCTCTACCCTCAACCTTTTTTATTTAATTTTTTTTTCTTTTCGAGATTTGGTGATTTTTAAAAAACCCATTTCTCTATGATTCTATGATGATTCTAAAATCTCGCCACGAAAATTCCAGAGAGTGACTTTTCTGCCGAGTTCGCCCTTAACAGAAAACTTTAAAATGCGAATATCTCGAAACTACGTTTTGTCGAGTTCGCCCTTCGTATTCGGAGCGCCTCATATCATCTAACTATTCATTTATCACTGATTAACATATTACACACCTGTAAACAGCATTTCGCGACTCCGTCAAGGGGAGCTTTGAAAACGGCCTCTTCATCTCTCCCTTTCTCTACAGTGGGGAGGACGGGGAAGTTGATAACATAACTTTTTCTGAATAGGTAGTGCAGAAGGATTTTTGAGGGGAATTTTTGATCGCTACATTTTAGGGCCTTCTTATTTATTGATGAGCGATAACTTACGTTTGTGCGGTCTGTTTTCATAAGGTGACGTCCTTTGGCCGGATCTCGGCGTCGGTATGAACGAATGTGAAGGGCTCGTCGATCTCGAACTGCTCGCCGAAGGGCATTTCAAAGGGCTCGAATTAACAGGATGAACTGTGAACAAAAAATTATTTTATCTTACTTTAAGCCACCTGTTGAGAAGGATTAAAGTGTCGATGTTGACGTTTGACCTCTAAGGTTCAAACTCGACTTTTTCAACGGAGCCAGACCATAACAAATCCCTTTTCTTTTGACTAAGCAACACGTGTGCTCCCACCCGTCAAAAGACCTCACAAGTTTCAAAATATCCTAACCAGATGATTAATAGATTTTTTTACTCACCTACATGCTAACCGGCAGGTCCATGAGTGAAAAGATTCCTACGGTACCCGGAATAAAAAGGTGGGAGAGTAAAGCCTATCGAACTATGGGAAAAAGGCTTAAAAAAAGGTAACTTTTATTCAAAACCGTTTTGCCCGTGTGACAGGGCTGAACCCGGCGAACAATGCGACTCCATATCCCGCGCCCCTTCGACAAACAATGCAAGAAAAAGAGAAAAAAAGGACAACAAAAAATGAGTCTTGAACTTCTTAAGACATGCGACATCTGTTAGAATACGCTCAAATTAAGCTAATTTTTGTTTAAATTTTTAAATTAAAAATACATAAATTAAATAAGGACGAAAATAAATCAAAAACTAATAAAGGATTGATTTATAAACTGACATAAAACAGAAGCCCTCATCGAATTGTTTAGAGTTCATTTAACCCTTAGTACCAGCATTCGCCACAAGAATGCGCTAGCAACTCTCTCTTACCAATTATTTTTATGTAAGGAAAAAGAGAGAAAGAAATTATTTTTAATAACTAAATACTGAGAAAACCATTAAAAAATAAATAAATAAAAAAAAGGTGAGAGTATGAATTACAGAAATGACGGGACTTGAAAAAAATCAATTTCTAGACAGTTTTTTTGGTCTAAAATCCGCTAAAATGGGCATTTTTTTATACTCCCCAAATTAATATTCAAATCAACTTGAAATTTTGAGTAGATTACGAATCTGAAATAAAAAATGTTATTTGTTTCATATTTAAATAACTCTCATTTAAAATAACGAAGTTTGCGTAGTACTGGGACACCCTGTACAACAAAATCAAAATTCGTCAATTGCAATTGCGTTGTAATTGCGTTAATTCTTCGTCAAAAAACAAGGGGATTCACATTCAACTTTTTTTTTGTAGGAAGAAAATCATAGAAGTTATACCTCGTCCATCTAGTTGGGACAAAATTCATAACCAAAAAATAACTGCTCCAATTGAAAGTACTAGTCTGGAGCTGGCCCCGACGGGAACTTCCTTAAAGAGAAGTAACAATATAGGAGGGGGAATTATAACGGAGGGGGAAGTATATGGGAGGGAAGTATAACGGAGGGGAAGTATAACGGAGGGGGAAGTATAACGGAGTGGGAAGTATAACGGAGGGGGAAGTATAACGGAGTGGGAAGTATATCGGAGGGGGAAGTATAACGGAGTGGGAAGTATAACGGAGTAGGAATATAAAGGAAGGGGATGTAGTAGGGAGGGAAAGTATAAAAATTTTCCGGGTTTTCCTTTTTTTTTTTCTTTTTTTTTTTTGAAAATTTTCTAAGTTCTTTTTTCGAAAAATTTTCTAAGTGTCAAGGTAGAATAATAGGCTCTTTGGCCTAGGGATGTGCCTCTCGTAAAGGGTAGAAGTACGAAATTTCTCCCTACTAATAAAAATAGTAATTAAAAAGTGGCAATTTTTTTGCACCAAAATTCTTAAAAAATATAAGGAGTAATTGGTGAAAATTTGGTGAAAATCGGATTAACGGTTCGGCCGCAGCGAATTTTTTAAAATTTCAAACAGACATATCTCCGCCATTTTTTCGAAATTCAAAAATCCCCCTCGTTACATTCTTCTTCACCGGCTAAAGAAATTTGTGTAAAAATTTGGTGAAAATCGGATGAAAACTGTGGCCGTAAAGTGTTCCGGAAAAAAATGCTAAGGACGGCCGGACAGCCGGACGGCCGGCCGGCACCACAGACAAAGTTGAGATCGGTAAAGATCAATATTCGATTTGACCCTCCGGGGTCTGGAGACCCCTCCCCAAAAACCCGACGTCGAGGGTATCGCAATAACTTCTTTAAGGAAGTTAAAAATGACTTAAGTAAAAGTTGCTTAAAATTGAGCGTAGAATCGATTAGAAGCATAAAAACATAGGGTTCCCATTTAATGTAACGAATTTAGCACCTCTCTGCGCCACTCTGTATAGCAAAACCAAAATGTACCAACTGGAGTAGATTCCTTGTCCAAAAATAAGGGGAGTTTACATTTAACTTTTTTTTCTATGACTAAATGCTTTGCTGTAAAGTTGATGGTCCACTCTAGTTGGGACACCCACAATGGGTGTATTATGCGCCTGTTTAAGGTGTAAAAATCAGTTAAAAAATTGTTACCGGTTTGATTATGTCGTAAGGAAAGCGGAGTCGGGATGCTCGTCTGATGTCCATGCCCGATGGGTGTCTGATACGGAATCGGAAGCCTGAAACAGAAGATTCGCTAATTAGAAAAAGGCGACGATTGACATTTTGTTGATAATGACGTCACGTATAGGTCAACCCCTCCGGTTATCAATCACCCTTATTTATTCCATTCCCCCTTCGTTGATCTTTTCCCAAAGGACCCGGATCACATACCTAATCACTTTAGCCCGGTTCGACGCAGAAGCAATTTTTTTTTTCTTCTTTTGACAGGTGGAAAATTTTCACCCTTGAATTTCGGTTTACAAGTGTGCGGAAGCCACTCTTTTACGAGAAATAATAAAAGTTTACGGGCCACCGCCCCAGATCTTAGGTCGAAAGGTCCGACCCTCCCCAGTTTGCCATTTAACCTTCCCCCGTTTTTGGGAAAAGAAGAAAACAAACAGGAAGCAGGAAAAAAAGTCAACTATTTCGGCAAAGAACAGTTTCTAAAGGGAATTTTTTATTGATTCAATTCATTAAGTTTATTTCTTTAACCGTCCAAAAGGTAGCGCTTAAAATTTTTGATGCTATTAAACTTCGCCTCTTAAGTTCAAATTAAGAATAATTCTTATTTTACCCTAAACAAAAGTTTTAACCCCCGCTTTATCTACATTGTTGTCAACTGAAAATAAAAGCCCAAAAGTTATTCGAGGAGGATCTTCGGATAAGATTAGCTAAGATTAAAGGCATTTTGAATCATTCAAAATAAACATTTTTTATGTAAGAAAGTTCGAATGGGGAAAAGAAGGGTACACTTATGTTTTCCGAGGTTGTTTAACGCCCCAACTTTTTCTTTATGAGACTCCTTTCGCAAATCGTGTTTAATGGAACGGAAGGGAATCGTTTGTATAAGTTTATTTCGAAACTTTCATTGTACTTTTCTTCTTATAAATTGTGCCCACTATCACATGGAAGAAAAAGAACAAGTCTGGAAGCTCGGACGGGAAAAGCATTTTCATTATCAAGGTAGAAAAAATGGAAGTCTTCGCCCAGCCAGGCACACCGAATGGGCGAAGACACACCAAATTTCTCCCAACTTTTATTAGGAAAAAAAAATGGTTTCCTCATAAATTCTAATTAATATAAGGATATCGTCGCGTTAATTCTAACAGCGGACAAGTCATTTTTCTAAGGTTTTCAGGGGAGCCAAAATACGGATTAATTTCTCATTTGAATCGCATTACCTGTTGGCTAAATCGTGAACTACGCGTTTTCTGTTGATTATAGGGTTAAATTGCCAACGGAATTCGATCCACCACAAAATTTACCATCAGAAACAATGGCTAACTCAAAACTTGACAAAAAATGACTTGTCCGGTGTTAGAATTAATGCGACGATGTTTCGTCGGATTAGTTCTAACACAGGCTATCTCATTTTTCCTAGTTTTTAGGAGAGCCGAAATACGGATTATCTCATTGGAATCAATGCATCACCTGTTGGCTAAATCGTGAACTACGAGTTTTCTGTTGGTAATAGGGTTAAACTACCAACGGAAATCGATTCTCCACAAAATTTACCTTCAGAAACAATGCCACAAGGCGCTTTACAGCCTTATCCAATATTCCCCAAAGTTTCTGATGGTAAATTTTGTGGTGAATCGAATTCTGTTGGTAGTTTAACCCTATTACCAACAGAAAACGCTTAGTTCACGATTTAGCCAACAGGTGAAATTGATTCCAATGAGAAATTAATCAGTATTTTTACCCTCCTGAAAACCTAGGAAAAATGAGATAGCAGGTGTTAGATCTAACGCGACGATTTAGACAGACATATCTCCGCCATTTTCGAAAAAAGCGACATTTTCAAGATTACCAGGAAAGGAAGACTCGGTGAAAATTGCGGCCGCAGTTCCGCAAAAAGCGACGGACGGCCGGCACCAAAGACAACATTATGATCGGTAAAAATTACAATTTTCTCTTTCCCCTTTCCCGAAGACTTGGAGGGTCTTACAATAACTTCTCTTTGAGGAATGTAATTGCTCAACTTTGATTTTTATACGCTATTATTTCGTCTAAAACTCGGTAAAATGATGAACTATTTTTTTGTCTAAGAAGATTACACGGGGTTATTACGTAGAGTAAATTTTTATTGCTCGACTGGTAAATATGAAGGAGCGATCGATCGTAATTTCGGTCACGTTCGGATCTTTGATCGTCGAAAGAATGCTCTAAACCTGAAGATACCGCTTCCCAGATAAGGCTTTAATCTCCCCTTTTAAAATTCAAAAGTGGTTTTCCACGGCGGGCCCTCGGAAAGGGCGGGATGGAAGCATCAATTAAAAGAAACAATCGTACCAATTTGACCGTACAAACGTTTTGCTTTCAGATCATTAAGCGTGAAACAATGAAAATAAACAAATCTGAAACAACATGAAGGCCCCCTTCCACGTTTTATTATTTTGGGGGTAATAAAGGATCGATAATGTTGACATTTCTGCAATAGACGTGGCCGTGAGGGAGGAATATCTAAAAAATGTTTGCATACCTTTGAACAAAAAGGTCCATCAAAATACGATCGTTTTTGTCTAAAAGTGGCTAAAAAGTCCGACAAACTGACGATAAAAATTGCGTTTTCCTGCTAAAACTGCGGTTTTCTCACGGTTATTCACAAAATACTCGTCAAATTTTTAACTTCTTCAAAGAAGTTATTGTTATACCCTCCATGTCGGGTTTTTGGGGAAGGGTCTTCTAGACCCCGTAGGATCAAGTCGATTATTCCTCTATACCGATCACAACTTTGTCTGTGGTTCCGGCCGGCCGTCCGCAGCATTTTTCCGGAATACATCACGGCCACAGTTTTCAACCGATTTTCACCAAATTTTCACAAAATCTTCCATAGTCGGGAACAATGCAACGCAGGCGATTTTTGAATTTCGAAAAAATGGCGGAGATATATCCGTTTGAAATTTAAAAAAATTCGCTGCGGCCGAACCGTTGGTCCGATTTTCACCAAATTTTCACCAAATACTTCTTAAACTTTTTACGAATTTTTGTGTAAAATAAAAATTTGTTTTTAGTAGGAAGAAATTAGATAATTCTACCCCTTGCGAGAATGACATCTCTTGGGTAGAAAGCCCATTATTAATACCTTGAAACTTGGAAAAAATTTTGAAAAAAAATTTGAAAAAAACTGAAAACTTTCAAACCAAAAAAAAAAAAAATTCGAACAAAAAACTTAGAAAATTTTACGAAAAAATTCCCTCGCTGCAAAAACCGCAACGTATATATTTCCACCTCCTTAAAATTATCCTCCTTTATACTTCCCCCTCCATATTGTTACTTCTCTTTGAGGAAGTTTTCGTTGGAAGCTCTTCAAACTAGTACTTTTGATGGTAGCGAGAAATTTGGGGAGAACACACCCTTTTTTATGGCCTGATTGGTGATGAAGTTCCGTCGGAGCAAACTCCAGACAAGTGATTCTCAGTTTCTAATAAGGGGCCTGGTTTCCCCTCATAAGTTGTTTGCGATACGGAACATTGAACCTGTTTTTCCTTTTATTTTTCCTTTCTTACCATTTATCAATCAAACGCCATCCCCATTAGTAGCAATAACAGATCCCCCCCAATTTCGCCCTTTTTTCCAGAAAAACGTCAGAATACGAGATTAAAACGAGGTTTACGAGGTGGTGAAAGTTTGAAAATCATAAACGAACCCTTTTAGACCTTTATTATGACGTTGTAGGTGAATTATTATAGGCCATTATGAAACTCCAACGTTTTTAACGAGAAACAAAGGAAAAGGGCGTTGTAAATAATTTTATGCTTAATTGTATGAAATTAGGGATGAGTCGTGAGGTGGAGTAAAAAAGACGAAATTTGAGAGGGGAAGTGTATTAAAGTAGGAGGTTAATTGTAAGCCGCTTTTATTAAAGAATACCGGAGAGAAAACCTCAGGAATCTTTTACCCTCCGTAATTAACAAGAAAACGTGAAAATTTCGATTCGTGGATAAATACTGTAAAAGACTCCGGGGGAGTTTCCATTTGTTGCTTCCCGGGGAAAGACTAATTCGCCGAGAAAGCCTCCCCATTGTTGCACCTCCGAAAACCCTCTTCCCCCATTCGAACATTCCGTAATATTATCGGAGTAAAGTAAACCTTCCTGAGCCCGTAGGATAGAAGCTTTTTTTCACCATTCTCTCCTTAGAACAAATTTTCAATCTGAGTTTCCAACACATTAGCCCAAAAAGGGTCGTTAGACTTTCTTTTTCATCATTTTTTATACAAAGAATACCTCCCGGCACGTGTTTTTCAAAAATATTTTTTAGCTTTGGTCTCCGTTTCCCTACTCGATTTATGGCCTCGAGATAGTACCCTGCTTATTAAAATCGTGCTTACGAGTTCTAAAAATGCCATAGACGCAGATGTACTGCACATCTGTTGTGGCCTTTGTATGGTAAATGAGCGCGACACAATAGAATAATCAACATTTATATCCTAAATGTGAATTCATAATCATGATTTAATATGACTAACAGCTAAAATAGTCCGTGGGTTGGTGATCAAGGTCTCCAACTTATGGGGTAAACTCGTGGCGGGACGTAGAAGGGTTTTGATCTGGAAAATAGAAGCCACTACAGGCAGTGTTGATGTGACACATTATGGCTTAAGCCTCGTGGTCAGTGATCAAGGAGTCTGACAATCACCGAGGGTTCGAATGGGGACGTGCATTACGATCCATCTGGTCACTCAATGTAATTAGGTCTGATCCTGCCGTGAGCTACTATTTCGTCTGATAACGACGGTTTGGGCAAAAACGTAGAGTTCTTTTACTTTTTCATACAGCGGACTAACAGCTAAAATAGTCCGTGGGTTGGTGATCAAGGTCTCGAGCTAATGCCATGGGAGTCAACCCCTGGCCGACGCCTGATCTGGAAAACACAGGCCACTTTTATTTGCAGAGTTGCTATGACACAGATGAGCCTCCGTGGGTCAGTGATCAAGAATCTAACAATCACGAGGGATTCAAATGGGCGACTGTGCATTACGATCGATCTGGTCACTCATTGCAGTTAGCCCTGAACCTGGCGTAAGCTACTACTTTACCTGATAACGACAGTTAGGGCAGCGGAAATGACGGATTTTATGGTTCGAGTTTTTACAGCGAGTCATTTTATACATTAAACTTAAGAAATAGAACAATTAGAAATCAATTGAAGCAATTAAAGTTACAGGTCAGTTGATCACCACAACTATGATCAGTGAGGTACAGTTAGGTTATAGTTTATGCACATAAGGAAAATCTATTCTTCAGAGTCCCTAAAAGCTAAGAAGAGCTTAAAAGGGTCTAGGATAAGGATCCAAGATTCCCTCTACTTCCTGTCTATTGTAATGTGAAGCTTATAAGAATGGGTATGGAAATATCAATAGAGGAGACTGGAGAGTCTCGTTTGCAACCCTCCCGTTCTTATCGGGATATCGAATAGTGGCAACTAAACCTCCTCAGATCCCTGATAATTTCCGGAGAAGTCGGGACGCTTCGTGCTCTTCTACGAGTCGAATGATGGACCGAAGAGTTGT